>JARBER010000016.1:12674-25875 GCA_030265075.1 Balanus glandula | reverse complement strand
ACAGACAGACAGACAGACAGACAGACAGACAGACAGACAGACAGACAGACAGACAGACAGACAGGCAGACAGACAGATACTAAGCGGCCCGCGCCACTCGGCCACCGAAATGACCACACATATCACACGAAATTCATCAGCAACGTCCCAAGCTGGCAGGCAGGCGGAGCGCCACTGGCCGCCCGCTCTCCTCTCAAGGTGTCTGATCTCTCTCTGCTCACCTGGTGACGTGTTTCTGGACCCACTGCGGCCCGTAGCAGCGGGGCTCCTGCAGGGCACGCAGCACGAGCAGGTGACTGTCGCGCAGGCGCAGCGCGACCGGCTCCGACTCGGGCGACAGCTGCGGCATGTGCTCCAGCAGGCCGTCCACCACCTGGCGAGCCGCACACACAGACAGACAGACGACGGTCAGAGGGTGACACTGAACTGGCAGCAAAACAAACCACTCAAGAGACTCAAGAGACTCAAGAGTCTAGAGTTACTTGATGATTTGGGCTCAAGGGCAATGCGACAATATAGTAATAAGCTTATATAGCGGCTGGCGCACATGAGTCTAATACTTATGAAAGCGGCACAATTTTGAAGAGTGTTAACTTTGTGTTAAGTGTTGGCTTTGTACATGACGACTCCGCATACAGGTTAAATCGTCCCATTTGATTTATTCCAGCTTGAACACCAATTAATACATATTTTCTATAAACATCTTACAATTTATCAATTGAAAATATGACATTGAGTAACTGATAAATACAAACAGCAGCTCCTCAGACCACGAAGGTCACCAATGGAGCAGCCTCTCCCCTACCCCTGCCGTGCTCACCAGCTTGACGAGGTGGATGTGAGTGGCGGCGTCTCGGGAGTTCCTGGCCAGGCCGACGTCCTCTGCCAGCCGGCTGAGCTGCTGCGCCGGGCTGCTGGCGGCCGCGGCCGGGTGCAGCTGCTGCAGCTGCTGCAGCACCGCCTGCAGCTCCATCGCCACCTTCTCCAGCAGCTGCGACAGCTCGTCACCGGGCGCCGGCGCCGACAGCGTGGACAGCGGCGGCGGCGGCTGGGTGGCGCGCAGTGACAACGGCGGGGGAGGCTGCGGCGGCCAGGCGAGGTCAGGTCAGAGCGAGCCGACAGGGTGGACAGCGGCGGCGGCGGCTGGGTGGCGCGCAGTGACAACGGCGGGGGAGGCTGCAGCGGCGAGACGAGGGCAGGTCAGATCGAGCCGACAGGGTGGACAGCGGCGGCGGCGGCTGGGTGGCGCGCAGGGACAACGGCGGGGGAGGCTGCGGCGGCCAGGTCAGGTCAGGTCAGGTCAGATCGAGCTCAGGTCAGATCGAGCCGACAAGAGTCCTCAAGACACCAGTCCAGAGCCAAATATCCGACAGATGGCGCATCTCAAGACACTCACAACACAGGATACAGAAAGACCTTGGAACTAATGACCATAGACTGAAAGGCAATGTCACTAGAATATGACTAAATATGACTAGGCTAAAGAAAATCAGCAATCCACGGAGACTACAAGGACGGAGACTGCGGTGACGGAGACTGTGGGGACGGAGACTGTGAGGACAGAGACTGTGAGGACAGAGACTGCGAAGACCGAGACTGTGGTGACGGAGACTGCGGGGACGGAGACTGTGGACAGGGAGGCTGCGGAGACGGAGACTGTGGACACGGAGGCTGCGGGGACGGAGACTGCGGACACGGAGACTGTGGGGACGGAGACTGCGGGGACAGAGACTGCGGGGACAGAGACTGCGGGGACAGAGACTGCGGGGACAGAGACTGTGAGGACAGAGACTGCGAGGACGGAGACTGTGGGGACGGAGACTGTGTGGACGGAGACTGTGAGGACAGAGACTGCGGGGACTGCGGGGACGGAGACTGCGGGGACTGCGGGGACGGAGACTGTGAGGACGGAGACTGCAACGACGGAGACTGTGAGGACGGAAACTGTGAGGACGGAGACTGCATGGACGGAGACTGTGGTGACGGAGACTGCGGGGACGGAGGCGGCGGACATCACCTCACCTGTGCGGAGCGGGGCGGCATTGACATCAGCTGCGGCTGTGGCTGCTGCTGTGGCGGCGGTGGCGGCGTCTCGGACGGCGCGAAGCCGGGCACGGTGCGAGTGAACTCCTCGTAGACGGCCATCTGCTGTGCGGAGAGCGGCTGCAGTCGGATCGGCTCCGGCATCCGGCTCTCCTGGTAGCTGGCCACGGCCGGGTCACAGTACCGCCGGCCCTCGGCACGGGCCATCTTACGCAGCTCAAACTCCTGCAGAGACAGAGAGACACAGGGAGAGACGGACGACGGTCAGGTGCTGAGCGACAGGCACGGGCCATCTTACGCAGCTCAAACTCCTGCCGGGACAGAGAGACACACGGGGAGACGGACGACGGTCAGGTGCTGAGCGAAGGTCCAAGGCAAGGCGGCGTATGTAATGTATAATCCGATCGCATTAGGATGGTGTATTAAAAGGCATGGTGTAAGACATAATTTGACGTTCTCTTCCGGAGAATGTCAATATGTCACGTGTTCAGACCATGTGTTACGTGTTTCAGTGTCCTATAATTGCTTCAGAGCCAGGGTGCCGAGTGGGAAATTCAGACTGGAAATCAGCAAAAAGAGTGGAAAATTTGATGTAAAAAACAGACATTTTTAGGAATGTAGACGTCTTACTCGCAAACAAAACTTGATATGGCTTGTTCTGACTTTTCATTTATGAAAAAAGAAAGTAGTGGAAAATTATCAAAAGAGTGAAAAACGCAAGTTAAAAAATGGAAGTTTAAGAAAATGTTTAAAAGAGTGGAAAATAAGTACCTATTCAAATTTGGTTAAAGAGTGGAATATTATTCCTTTCGGGGTGTCACTTTACAACCAAAATTCCCTATTCTAGGACACTGACGTGTTTATACCGTGCAAGTTTTACACCGCACCGAAACTCCGTATCGAAATTCGACACCTTCCCAATAATCACTTACTCTTGTCAATATTTGAATTCAGAACTTTCACGGCAAAGGCGACATTGGCTCGGCTTTCCGACCACGATGTCTGACTCACCCCTGCCAGACGCTTGTCCATCTCCATGATGGCCTTCTCTATGGCCGTCTTCTGTATGAAGCAGCAGGCGAGCTCCACATTGTCCGCCGCCACCATATTTGCCGTCTGCTCCATGAACTCCTTCTGCTGAGGAGTAGCCGACTGAGGGGACCACATGGACGGGGTCACCAAACTGCTGCCAGGAATACACGCACATCGGAGTGACATTCTCAAGGCGCATGCTCTGGTTGTAAATACATGCACTACATTTAAAATTGTTCGCCATCGGACTAGAGCTATGCGAAACAACTCCGTTCGCACGCAACGAACGCCAAATAAAAGGCAATTGTACTTTAACTTTTCGTGAAACGATGGCCATAGATCCGAACAACTCCTGGGACCTGACAGCGAAGCATTCACATTCATCTCCACAGGCGACCATCCACCATCCACAGCGATACGCTTCACACTGCCGACCAGCAGCAGTGAACCACCCCGTACAGAGCATCGAGTCCCTCTGCCAACTGCCCCAGATCCTCTGCCAACTGACCCGGACGCTCTGTTAACTGCCCGCCCCGGACCATCTGCCAACTGCCCGGCCCCTCTTCCAACCGCCCCGACCCCTCTGCCCACTGCCCGGCCCGTCTGCCAACTGCCCAGAACCCTCTGCCAACTGCCCCTGCCGCTCTGCCGACTGACCCGGACGGTGGACAGCATGGAGGCGCGGATGTTGCTGCTGATGGAGAGCGTCAGGTGGTCCCGGCAGTTGATGAGCGCCAGCCCGGCCGTCAGACTCATCACCAGCTGGTGGGCGGCCGTCCGCAGCTTCAGCTCGTCGCTGTCCATCGCAAAGTCCTTCTTCACGATGTGCTCCACCGTGTTCACCGCCAGCTGATGGACGAGAGACGGGCGTTAGACGGGAGATGCAGCACACACAATGATCCAGACTGAACCCATCACGCCAGCTGACAGACACGGGAGATGGACGTTAGACCAGAAGACGCAGCACACACAATGATCCAGACTGAACCCATCAACCTTAGCGCCCGGATCACACACTGAACGCGTCAAAAACAATACTGATTAAGACTAAACCAATCGAGCGTTGTTCAAAATTGTGAGAAAATTTGCGTCTGTTTTTTATATATATAAAAAATATCAAAAATGCATTGATATTTTGAGACGTACCAAACTGTTCCGTCTCGAAATATAACTGTTCCCTAGCGCTGTCAGTCGCACGCTAAGCTTAGACACTATGACCGTTCCTCCCACCGACATAAGACTATGACCTGGGATAAGTCAGCACCTTGATCCGAAGGTCAGCTACCCCGTACCTGGCAGGCGACTTTACCTTGCAGTTCCTCTCCACAGCTCTAGGCAGCCAGTCCTGAACGGTCCGCTCGACGGCTGGCAGAACAATCTGCCTCATCTGAGGATGGGTCTGAAACAGCGGCAGCTGGAACAGAGCAGGTCAAGTCAGGTCAGGCAGGTCACATCAACACCACTCCCATCACACTGTCCCATCTGATGATTAATCTGGAACAGCCACAGCTGCGAGGACATAAAACATAGATCAACCCAGGTCAGGGCAGACATATCAACCAACACAGGCTCATCGTATACCATACAGAGGAGCAAAGGCCTATCAGACGGCCTGTCCCCTCCTCCTGCCACACCCCACAGCGGCTATCCGTACCGCCGGGCTGATGGTGATGTGCGGCGCCAGGCCGCCGATGCTGGTCGTGTTGATGTCGCCGATGGTGAAGCGCGGCGCGGAGGCCGTGGGCGGCATGTTCTCCGCCCCGCCGCCGCCGCCGCCACCGCTGGACGTCGCCGCCTCCTCCCCGCCCCCGCCCAGCTGCGGCTGGGACGGCGGCGGCGCGGTCGGCGGCGGTCCGGGGGGCGGGGGCGGGGGCGGTGGAGGGGGCGGCCGTGCCGGCCCGCTGGTCGGTGCCGGGTTTGGCCGTTTCAGCTGCACGGGCAGCCGCTGGAGTCGCAGAGGATCGTGTAGCCAGTTGGTCGGCTTCAGCTCCTGCGGACGATCCGCGTCGGGGCGGAGTAGAGTCAACATAGGCCGAGACGGACGATGGAAGCTCCGACACTTAATACATATGGTGTGTCACGTGCCAGTATTGCAAATGCTTTAAGGGAAACATTGACATTTCCCACACATGAGATATTTCTTGAAATATACAGACGAGACCAAAATATATTACAAACTAATCGCATTTTACATATACAAATTTATACCAAAAGATATTACAATTACAAACAAATAAGAACACTATCCAACGCAAAGTCCTCACATTGACGTCGAGTGAGAGGGTCTTGCAGAGGACCTCGACCTCGAACTTGAGGTTGAGTTTGAGTCCGCGCTCCTGGTGAAGCTCGGCCAGCAGGTTCATCATTCCCATCGTCCACGGGTTGGGCGGCTTGAAGATCTGGGAGAAGCCACACACAGTCAGTGGAATTCGACGGCACACGCTCAAACCATCTGTGTGTGTGTGTAACGAGTCCAATTTTGTATCACGTTTCGGATGTCTTTCCCGCTTATAAGTTTCATTTTGGTAAGCATTATCTATCGGTAGTCTTAATTAGGTCGTTGGTTTAACACTGCAGAGGCGACCAGCAGACATACGCTATGAGTCATCATAAATGGCAGTGTTTCACATGATTGGAACGTGCTCTGTCGACCCAGCCGATCTGGTGCCGACGTACCACCGAGACCAGAGGCCGACCGAGTGCCTCCCTGCGGCCTCACCTTGGACTTGGCGCACGACTCGAGAACCTTGGCGACGAACGGGACGATGTAGAGCAGCTCGTGCATGCCCAAGTGGTAGGCCTCCACCACCAGCGCCTTCAGGTCCAGGTCCACCTGTGGAGACAGACGGCACGAACGTCAGACAAACCGCGGACGCCGGGCGCGCGCAGTCTTATGGACGGACCCCAGAGCGGGAATCCTATCGGGTACTATCGACAAGCAGACGGACGGCTCGGTGACGATGGTGAACTCAGACGTTAGATATAGAGAAGGCCGTAACGAGAGAATAGAGATAACAGACTGCGTAACGAGATAACTGACAACAGACTACAGACATGATCACATGATGAAGCTATCAAGATACCGTGGCAGGCACAGTCCTCACTCACCTGGAGGATGGGCTTGCTCTTGGCGATGGTCATGAGTCCCAGCCAGTGGCCCAGGTTCTTCAAGATCGTGCGGTCGCTGAACTTCTCCACGCCTTTGTCAGCGCGCAGAAGCACCTGTCAGAGGACGACACAACATCAGATAGACTGTCAGTGCCGCCAGGACGGATAATAATCGACGACTCACCGAAATGTCAGAAGACGAACGTCCAAAGCGATACACCTCTCGATTTAACGTGACAAAACACGGACAATAGACAAATAATGGCATCCGATGGCTAACATAAAACTCAATTATCAGACATGCCGATTGCCGAACATACCGTGTTGCAGCAACAGATGAATAAACCCGCAGCCATATTTGGACGTGAAACCTTCCAGCACCAACCGTTGAGCCCGCTATCTCCCCGCCCCTCTAACAAACCCGTTCGAACGCATTTCCGCCGATAGCCACCGTTCCCGGCCTAGTCTCCCGTCTCCCCGACTGAGCTACGAGCGTGGCGTCTCCGTGCGACTGACCTGTATGTTCCGGTGGACCTCCCGCACCACGGCGTCCACCAGGCCGGCCACCTTGGTCGCGTCCAGGAAGTTGGCGTACAGCGTGTGGAAGTTGGGCTCGATGCTCAGACGACGCACCACCACGTACTGCGAAAACCACGGCCAGTACTCCTTGGCGATGATGTCCATTAGCTCGTCACACTGGCGGGCAGTGAAGCAGCAGTGTTAGAGACACCCTCACGGTAACTGACACAGCTCAGAGCAGTGATAGAACATCGTCGGTAACATGATACTTTGGTGGACACGAGCGTTAACACTGGGCATTATTATAACACTGAGCGTTACCGTCAGCACTGGACGTGACCGTCAACACTAGGCAATACCGTCAACAACTGGACGTTATCAAAACACTAGTCGTTAGCGTCAACACTGGACGTGACCGTCAACATTGGACGTGACCGTCAACATTGGACGTGACCGTCAGTACTGGACGTGACCGTCAACATTGGACGTTACCGTTACAATTGCACGTTGCCGTGAACACCACACGTTACCGTGAACACTACACTTTACCATTAACAATGGACGTTACCATCAACACTTACGTTACCGTCAACACTGGACGTTACCGTAAACAATACACGTTACCGTGAAAACTACACGTTTCCGCCAGCACTTCAGGCCGCCCTCCTGCCGCCGCCCCGCCGCCGCCCACCTTCTGCTGCAGGTTCAGCTGGCTGAGGTTGTTGAAGATGAAGCCGATCTTGTCCTGGACGGCCTCGCTGGGGACGGGCGCCTCCGGCAGCGAGGTGAGCAGCATCTCGATGTTGGTCGTGTTGGCGATGGAGGGCCGGCCGGACACGATCGGGGCCGCGCTGGTGGCCAGGGAGACGGACCGCGGCGGCACGACGGCCGACGAGGTCGGGGTGGCCGCGCCGCTGCTGCCTCTTACACCGCCGGCCCCGCCGCCGCCGGCTCCAACACTGCTGCCGCCGCCGCTCCCACCGCTGGAGACCAGGCCCTGCAGGTGCGGCGGCAACACGGGACCCTCGGGCCGGTTCAGCGGCTCTTGAGAGCGCATCCCACAGTCGATGTACTGCCGGCAGGGAGAGAGAGACCGGTCAGCTTCAGACTATCGCTGCTATCCGCCAGGTGTCGCCTGCGACACCGACAGACAGATGATGATTGGGGTTTATCGGCGCACCAACACGACATAGACATACCACCATTAGACGACGGCAGACCCAGGCAAACAGCCAGCCCGCACAGCAGCCCGTTACCCCTCCCTGCCCCCTCTCCCCATACACATACATCCAACACTGCGCAGCCACAAAACGCAAAACACACACATTCGCACTCAGCGATCATGACCAGCTCGAAGGTCACCACACCCGGGTTGCACTCCATTAGCCTACATCCCCTCAGACCCACTCAGCCCCCTCCCCGTCTCCACAGCCCCTCTCCGTCTTCACAGCCCCCCTCAGACCCCCTGCCCCCCAGCGGCTCACACTCACCTCGGCCAGGTGCCGGGGGAACTGGCCGAAATGCTCCACGGTTGCCAGATGCTGGCAGTACTGCGGATACTCCCTCAGCCGGTGTTTGAATCGGTCCAGCGCCACGATGCCGAAGTTGTACATATTGCAGCCGGGCTTCTTCTTCACAGCGTCCAGAACGTAGCGCAGTGCCAGCCCTAGGCCCATGTAACTGCACAGCGGGCGGGCAACACACGGTCAGACACACGCACGGTGAGGTCCGTCAGAGGCAGCGGGAGAGGTGAAACATGAGCTGAGGGGATGGTCTTCGTCTGGTGCGGAGTGGTGCAGTGTAGTAGACGAACACGTTGCGTGGGGAGTCGGTGACGCAATATCGAGTGACGTCATGGGTGTGTCGTCATGACGCGACATGTGACGTAACAAACCACGGCTAGTAGGGTGCCGGCGTCAGTAATATATGGCTTTAACGGCATGACATTTCCAGATCTGTACAAACCACGGGCGACGTCAGTAAATTTAGGGCGACAAATGACCAAGGACTGGCGTAAGACTTTAGACTCTAAATTCTGCCGGTTACCCGGAACTGCCTGATCGGACGGTAGGGGATTGGGGTCTGTGTAACAAGCTCTGCTTAGCGCGGGCTCTTATCCAGGAAAACCGTCGAATAAAAATTTTCAGATTAAAATAACGACAAAAAAAAACGATACAAATACAGCAAAATATGAAGTATTACAACAGATTGGGCTAGACCAGCTAGACCACAAATGCGAGACACCTTACGATTCGTTTACAAAAGAAAATCGCATAATTTTCATCTACACGTTTCAGCTAAGATAAGCTATGAGCTGCTAGCATCAATGCATGCATGCACTTATTTACCGGCCCCATCCTAGACTAGAATCCCTCCCGTATGGCGTCCACGCGCAACCCAATCAACCAACTCCCGTATGGCATCCACGTTGCGCAACCCAATCAACCACAACTCAGAGAACACATACGTACCACCGCAGCACGTTTACAGCCACCCGAAACTGACAGTCACAGAGCGTCAACATCGAGGCGAGCTCCATCAGTTACAGTGACGTGCAGCTGATATCATGACGGGTGACATGTCGACACACGTCCGTGTCGATACACGTCTGGACACGACCCGCCAGTAGCATCGTTCAGCCCCCCCCCCCCCCTCCGATCCTCGAGACTACGACACGGCAGCGCTCTGACGGCACACAGCCGCGAGACTCGCTTGGCAATACGCGTTCCGCCAGGACATGGGACTCACTTTGTGACCAGATTGTGCTCGATGATGCCTCCGAACAGCTGAGCGGTGATGTAGAGCTCCTTGTCGGGGTATTGCGGGAAAAACTTGTACTCGTCCATCAGACTCCGTAGCATACAGGCGAACACACCCTGTGAACAGACAGACAGACAAACACGTCATACAGGCGAACACCTCCTGTGGACAGACATCACACAGACGACGGTCACCAGCCCGGCGGCACAGACTCACAGCTATGACGCGAGGCGGTACTGAGACGGCACCGACTGACGCATCCTTGTCAGGACGGACTGACCACGCGGTGCGGTCACCCCCCCCCACCGGGGAGAGGGGGGGGGGGGTCCGAGCCACGTGGTATGGTCACCTACGGGAAAGGGGAGGGGAGGGGAGGGGAGGGGAGGGGATGGTCACGACCCACGTAGTGCCAAGGTCACCCTTTGGGTGAGGGACGGGGGGGGGGGTTCAAGCCATGCGGTTTCCGCGGACGATAACGGGACTCGGACCACGTGGTGTCCGCGGTGGTAAACACGTGGTGGGGAGGGAGCGGGAGGAGGTCAATTGGTTCTGTCCAGCGGTCAGTAGCGGTCCCAGCTGACGGACCGGAAGGGCCCCGCGGCAGGGACAGCTGCGGGGATCAGCCTACCTGGCGGTCGGCAGGTGGTGGCGGTCGCATGGCGGTGCCGGCATTGTTCACTGTACCGGCGACAAACACCGACTGACTCAGCCGGACCCGACCCGGCGGCTCCCACAGACCCCCCCCCCTGTCTGCCACCCCCGGCGACCGTCTGCGGCCAACACTGCTACCGGAAACACGCGGCGGCGGCACCGGCCGCGTCACGCGCTCGATATGGACCAGAGAATCGCTACTGACTACTGTCATGAGCATCTCGCCGTCAACACACTACCAACGACGCAAACGACCCAGTCAAAACGTGTCCAATGACTGTCATCACTGTCTAGCGAGTGATCTATTTGTCCGTACCGAACCTGATCGCATCCGTGTGAAAGCAAGATACAAAGTGTCGCTTCAAAGACAGCCTGTGTGTTTGTGTGTGGTAGTTTGCATCTCTACGGCAGTGTAATGTGTATGGTGGTATGCATCTCTGCGGCGACTATCGCCATTGACTGGCCAGAACGGGAAGTATTTGCATAAGCCGATGTGATACCTCCGACCCAGGCGGCCAAGTCATGTTTTCAAACGACCTTAACCATGGAAACACAGCCGTTTTTACGACCACTTCAGCCCAGCTGCTGCTATATCCCCGCACGGCACTGTGTGAAAGTCGAAAACTCGATCGCAATATCGCGATAGATCACTTCGACGACGAAATCCATCAGATTTGGATAGTAGTGCATCGCGATGCATATGATATTACCCGTCAACACAACTCAATACTATGACTGCAGTGAGGATACAACTTGGCTCGAGAAATGTTTGTCGCAGACAACTGTCAATCAACTATTAGTTTTCGACACAAATTTGCCGAGCCGGCACATGTCAACGACACGATATGTCGACTACATTGTTACTGACTATATGTTTGAACACCACGACTATATATGACTATATATGACTATATATGACTATATATGACTATATATGACTATACACGACTATACACGACTATACATGACTTTAAATGACTATATACCGACTATATGTTTGAACACTACGACTATTATGTTTGCAACACGACTACAATAACACCGCACTCACCCGCTCGTGCTGCACACTGCTGTCCTGGAAGCGCTTCAGCATGTCGAGCACCTCCTCGATGGAGAGGGTGGGGTGCGGCGGGTGGTTGTAGATGCGCTGGAAGTTACTGTTGGCCTCCTCCTCCACCTCCTTCGACAGCGCCGCCGCCGCCGCGTCCGGCGGAAACGGAGACGCCTCCGCTGCGAAGAACAGGCGGGCCGGTCATACGTCTGGGGACGGTATATGGGACCTCTGCTGCGCAGAACAGGCGGGCCCGGTCCCACGTCTGTCGTAAGGGACGCTACCAGGCATGACGGACGGCGGGGTATTAATTTGAGCGCAGCACATACTAAGAGCTGGCATTTGAGGTAAATGCGCATCACGTATGGAACATACAGCGTATTAGACGAGTATTACTGACGCCGGCACCTTACTGACCGTTAGAGACAGATATAAGATGCCGTGTCGTATAAAGACGTGTATGACTGACGCCGGCACCTTACTGATCATGAGACGGATCTGGAACTGGATATGCCGTGCCGTATAAATCCGTCCAGACGCCGGCACCGTACTGACCGTGGGAGACGGATCTGGAGATGCCGTGCCGTATAAATCCGTACTGCCACCGGTACCCTACTAACCGTGGGAGACGGATCTGGAGATGCCGTGCAGTGAGACAGAGTGCTGGGCGCCAGCCGGCCCGCCTCCTCCTCCTCCCCCTCCGGAGCTGAACAGCCCGGAGACGGCCGGCGGTGAGCTCAGCGACGAGAGGAGGGAGACCTGCGCCGCACTGCGACCTCCGCCCAGAGCCGCCGAGCCTGCCGCGAGACAACACACCATGCTGTATGTCAGACAGACACAGACACGGCACACAGACACAGACACAGACACAGACACAGACACAGAGACACAACATGCAGACACAACACACAGACATGACACACAGACACAACACAGACACGGCACATACACAGAACACACGGACACACATTCAGACACAGCACAGACACAGCACAAAGACACAACAGACGCGCATACTGTCACCGCGCGATGAGTCAAGTATACACAGAATACAGTCATCCAGAGATCGCAGCGAAACGAGATAATCCCTACGCATAATCAACCACGCAGGGTCATACAGTGAAGGCGGCGTGAAGACGATCTCAGCAGCGAGCAGCGGCTCGGACGTTACCTGGCAGTGTGAACTGTGAGCCGAGGCTGCCCAGCGCGGAGCTCGGTGTGGAGACGCCCGGGGTGCTGGGCGACGGGGCGCCCCCCAGGCCCAGGCCGGCGATGGTGGCGCTCAGACCAGAGACCAGAGAGTCACCACCGGCGGAGGACGGGAACAGCTGCCGAGACGTACACAGGGAGACAGGTTAGCTATACACTGACAGACCGCTGACCAGCGCGTCACCACCGGCGGAGGACGGGAACAGCTGCAGAGACGCACACAGGGAGACAGGTTAGCTATAGATGATCAACTGTCAGACCGCTGACCAGCGAGTCACCGCCGGCGGACGACGGGAACAGCTGCGGAGACGTACACAGGGAGACAGGTTAGCTACACACTGTCAGACCGCTGACCAGCGAGTCACCGCCGACGGAGGACGGGAACAGCTGCAGAGACGTACACACGACAGTTACAAGGTCACAATGGGCAGTAACTGACAAATAACTGATACTCAGATGTTTGTTCAACATGTACAAAATATGTACAACATGCACACGACTTACACAAACAAGGACATCCTCTCTGCATTTAGCGGAAGTTTTCTGCGTCAGTAGTTTTACTGCAGAAGGGGAAATTGCTGTAATCGGACACCGATCCTGAACTCCTGACGCCTCGACAAGCCGGGGTCATAGTCAAACACAAGCCACGCGACCTCACATATAAAGGCACAAGGCAAATCCAACGTCGAAGCCACGTCCACTTCGCTCTGCCATCATCAGCTCTCCCCGACTGACCTGGCTGATCCTCCACCCGGACCCCGGTTCCCATTACTGACAGGGCTGCCCCCCCCCCCCCTCTCCCCGACCCAGGTCCCGGTTACTGACCTG
>JARBER010000015.1:82320-92380 GCA_030265075.1 Balanus glandula | reverse complement strand
CTCTCTCTCTCTCTCTCTCTCTCTCTCTCTCTCTCTCTCTCTCTCTCTCTCTCTCTCTCTCGCTCGCTCTCTCTCTCGCTCTCGCTCTCGCTCTCGCTCTCGCTCTCGCGCTCGCTCGCTCTCTGTTGAGATCCTTGACCTGCAGAGGTCGGTCATGCGACATCCACCGTTTCTCCTAACTCTGTCGTGATTGATCTTTCTCACCCGCACCGCTCGCTTCCGCCGGCAGATCGTGAACAAGTGGAACACGGCGCTGATCGGCTTGATGACCTACTTCCGCGAGGCCGTGGTCAACACTCAGGAGCTGCTCGATCTGCTCGTCAAGTGCGAGAACAAGATCCAGACGCGTATCAAGATCGGCCTCAACTCCAAGATGCCCTCGCGCTTCCCGCCGGTCGTGTTCTACACGCCGAAGGAGCTCGGCGGGCTCGGCATGCTCAGCATGGGCCACGTGCTCATCCCGCAGTCCGACCTCCGCTGGTCCAAACAGACCGACGTCGGCATCACCCACTTCCGCTCGGGCATGTCGCACGACGAGGACCAGCTGATCCCCAACCTGTACCGCTACGTTCAGCCGTGGGAGTCCGAGTTCATCGACTCGCAGCGCGTCTGGGCCGAGTACGCGCTGAAGCGGCAGGAGGCGAACGCGCAGAACCGGCGACTCACGCTCGAGGTAGGCGTCACGGGGCGCGGAGACGGGCCGCCCGCCTGTCAGCTCGACTTGCACGCATGTATCGCTGCCTCGCGGCTGCCATGGAAGGGCGCGGTGTAATCGAGTGGAATTTAATTTTGAATGTATCATAGTGGTGGCTTCAGAGAGTTATGCCGTAGTTCACCGGGCGCTTGATAGCCTATTTGAGCTGAAGCGCCCCCAAAAACACCAATAACACACATGCCGTTGTTTACTGGCGATGGAGATGTGTGCACAGTTGGTTTCGTGAACGGTGTATTTTCCAGTAGTGTAGCCTGTTGTCTGTGTATTTTGCTGGCAATGCCGGTAGCAGACACTCGCACAGCTGTTACCGGGTGTCGGTGACCGTCGGCGTGGCGGTGTGTTTCAGGACCTGGAGGACTCGTGGGACCGCGGCATCCCGCGCATCAACACCCTCTTCCAGAAGGACCGGCACACGCTGGCCTACGACAAGGGCTGGCGCGTGCGCACCGAGTTCAAGATGTACCAGGTGCTGAAGCAGAACCCGTTCTGGTGGACCCACCAGCGGCACGATGGAAAGCTCTGGAACCTCAACAACTACCGCACGGACATGATCCAGGTGCGCGACACAGAGCGAGCGGGGCCGGTGTACGCTTCAGTACAGTTCCATTCTGTGCCGATTTCATTCTGATGTGGTACATAAACTGCAGCGGTGCTTTGCCGTTCGTATACAGGGTGTTTCATAAAAAATGGCACCCCTAAAAGTTTCGGTTTATATCTGTTACAGTGTTGGCCGAAGAGAAAAACATAACTGACCTCACAAAAGAGCTGAAATTTTTATTAAGACCATTTCAAACATATATCGATAAAAAATCATTTGCTGCTACACGGCGTTAAAAGGGATATGTCACCGCTTACCAAGGTGAAACTGAAGACGGTGTTTTGCACGGAAACTACTCTTTAATCGCGAAAGCGATTCACCCGAGTTTCCGACAACATTGTTGTCAACATCGTGAAGCAACATATCAATAACTATCGATAAATTATTAAAACGCTCTGAAAGCAAACTTGTCGCTCTTTCGAATGGTATATGTGATGTTTTGCTTCGGATAAACCTGTGGCTGATATGAATGACAGAATGACAGAGACCAAAAAAATCGTTTCACCAGAGATTGTGACAGCATGTTTCTTTCGACATCATATAGCCATATGTGAATAGGTATCGATATGTTCTTATCATAGTCTCAAAGCAAATTTGTCGCTCTTTCGAATGGTATAATTGGTATTCCTCTTCTGGCAATATGTTGGAAGATATGAGCCGAAGAACATAGGGGTGCCATTTTTTATGCAACACCCCGTATAGTCATGAGCGACCTATGCATGATTAACCCTCGCCAGTGTAGACCCTATTCACCTACGTGACAGGGTAGGGGGTTGATAGACCTCCCCCCGTGCGTTTCGCCCCTAATTGAGCTAAAGCTTCCATTAAAAAACGAGCGTGTTGCTCGTGACGAGAGGAAGCCGATGGTACCTGATTTTTAGGTCCTGGGTCATTTGGTGACCTCTTAGGTCAATTTATTGACCACAAATTCAACATTCGAAAATGTGTAAAAATTTCACAAATATCCGACTTAAGTGGTGTAAAAACATCTTAGAGTGATTAATAGGTGCCGAATTCGAATTCAGCATCAGAAAATGTCATAATAACACCCAAATTCCAAAAGGTCATGTCAGGTCATCTGAGGTCATTGACCTCAGTTGACCTCTGACAAGGTCAATCGAGGTCACGGACTATGTTGAAGTCATCAATGTCACGTTGTGACAACTTTGCATATGTTCCTTAACATCAAACACTCCGAAACAGCACGCCTGTCCAGTATCGATTCTACGGAACGCCATTTCCGCCTGACATAACCTTGAGAAACAGTTCATAGTTCAAAGGTCATGTCATCATTTTTTACAGAGTATTTGTCGAATTTTCCAAAAGTAGGGTAGCCAAAATTGCATCGCAATCGGTTATTATCTACGTGAGTTATTTATGAAAAACCTAGAAGTGACATCACCCCTCTCCCCCCCCCCCCCCTATACTGCTGAGGGTTAAATAGAGTGCCCGATTGTCGTGGAGGTTAAGTGTTTATTGCAGCAGCTGTCTAAACTCCTTCTGTCTTTTCCACTCGTGTTTTTCGGCCTTCGCTCTGCCGAAGTAATAACTACAGTGGAACACACGACTGGTCTGCTGACTGCTGAGTGTTAACACACCGTGCGACTGACGCCGGTCGCCGTCCCATTCTGACCGCCTCGCTCCGTCCACAGGCGCTGGGTGGCGTGGAGGGCATTCTGGAGCACACCCTGTTCAAGGGCACCTACTTCCCCACGTGGGAGGGTCTCTTCTGGGAGAAGGCCAGCGGCTTCGAGGAGTCGATGAAGTACAAGAAGCTGACGATGGCGCAGCGCTCTGGTCTGAACCAGATCCCGAACCGGCGCTTCACGCTCTGGTGGTCGCCGACCATCAACCGCGCCAACGTCTACGTCGGCTTCCAGGTGCAGCTCGACCTGACGGGCATCTTCATGCATGGCAAGATCCCCACGCTGAAGATCTCGCTGATCCAGATCTTCCGCGCCCATCTGTGGCAGAAGGTGCACGAGTCGGTGGTGATGGACCTGTGCCAGGTGTTCGATCAGGAGCTGGACGCGCTGGAGATCGAGACCGTGCAGAAGGAGACGATTCACCCGCGCAAGTCGTACAAGATGAACTCGTCGTGCGCCGACATGCTGCTGTTCGCCGCCTACAAGTGGAACGTGTCGCGGCCGTCACTGCTGGCCGACAGCAAGGACACCATGGACAACACGACCACGCAGAAGTACTGGATCGACGTGCAGCTGCGCTGGGGCGACTACGACTCGCACGACATCGAGCGCTACGCCAGGGCCAAGTTCCTCGACTACACGACCGACAACATGTCCATCTACCCGTCGCCGACCGGCCTCCTGATCACCATCGATCTGGCCTACAACCTGCACAGGTGAGACGAACTACCACGAGTCTGATCCCTGAAATCCAAAACCGGACTGTCAGTGGTGAAATTAGTGAATGCAGCTTGTTAAGTTAGTTCGTGTCTATGAAGAGAAGAAAGGGGAAACATTTGTATCGGTAATGGTTTTCATCCTGGTACTCGGTTTTCGTGGCGAGTTGATCATCCCGTTATGGTTTGGGCTGCGTGTATGTCGGTAGCATCTGTGTTTTGTGACTGCTCTTCGCCCATTAGCTGACCTTAGTCGCCAAATAACCGCAGATATGCAGCTTCCGCAAGCTCAAAACATCATTACCAATGAACTGACATAACTCGCCGCCCTTCGCAGTGCGTACGGCAACTGGTTCCCGGGCAGCAAGCCGCTGATTCAGCAGGCGATGGCCAAGATCATGAAGGCCAACCCGGCGCTGTACGTGCTGCGAGAGCGCATCAGGAAGGGGCTGCAGCTGTACAGTTCTGAGCCGACCGAGCCCTACCTCAGCTCGCAGAACTACGGAGAGCTCTTCAGCAACCAGATCATCTGGTCAGTCACACCGCCGCGTCCAGGCTGTCTGCAGGTGGAGGGCAGCTGGCCGTACTGTGGTCGGAGATGATGGGATTGGTGGAGTCAGTGGGGCTGTTGTAGTTGTCAGTCTGACCCGGTTGTTGGCAATATGTCTGGTCGCGTTGGTAAAGCTAGCCATTGCATCACTCAGTCTTTGCGGAGACGCGCTATGGTTTTGGTGAACACACCGCCGAGGAATGTTAGACACGCTTCTAGCGGAACTTGTCCGTGTCTTCATCTGAGACTGAAGGTGCTTCATTTCGCCGTGTATGAACGGTGTGCGCTAAGAGCTGTCGCGCCGGAAATCCGTCAGATGGCCGCGGCCTGACCCGCGGGCTGACTCGCTGCCTCAGGTTCGTGGACGACACGAACGTGTACCGCGTCACCATCCACAAGACGTTCGAGGGCAACCTGACCACCAAGCCCATCAACGGCGCCATCTTCATCTTCAACCCGCGCACCGGACAGCTCTTCCTCAAGATCATCCACACGTCCGTGTGGGCAGGTAAGGCGCCGGCGCTGACCGATATCCCGTCCAGCTGTCACGTGCCGCGGTAGTTCATGTTTGTGATAAAATATTCTACCTTATTATCGATTAGTCAATACGTCTGTCGAAATATAGGCAAAGGATTGCTACTTTGTCATGGCGTGGATTTACATCCCCTTTGCAATGCTCCAGTTCAACGTAATTCAACCTTCAGTCACGCCTGCTGCAACCTGCATGCCCTCGCACCGCTACGTCTTGTGTTGACTATGCCGTCGTGTGTGGGTGTGGGTGTGACACTGTAACCCGCCGTCATCAGGTCAGAAGCGTCTCGGTCAGCTGGCCAAGTGGAAGACGGCTGAGGAGGTGGCCGCCCTGATTCGCTCGCTGCCCGTGGAGGAGCAGCCCAAGCAGATCATCGTCACCAGGAAGGGCATGCTGGACCCGCTCGAGGTACGCCAGCTGCCGATATGTGCATTTGTCCACGATATAATTCACAAAACGTGTTAGTTTGAATATGCCACCTAGCCGGAACGATGTGTTGACGCTGACGTATTTTCCGTCCACCGGCCGTTGACATGCATCTGCCATCCGTCAGGTGCATCTGCTGGACTTCCCGAACATCGTGATCAAGGGGTCGGAGCTGCAGCTTCCGTTCCAGGCGTGTCTGAAGGTGGAGAAGTTCGGCGACCTGATCCTCAAGGCCACCGAGCCGCAGATGGTGCTCTTCAACCTGTACGACGACTGGCTCAAGACCATCAGCTCTTACACGGCCTTCTCGAGGCTGATCCTGATCCTGCGCGCACTGCACGTCAACAACGACCGCACCAAGGTGGTGCTGAAGCCGGACAAGACCACCGTCACCGAGCCGCACCACATCTGGCCCAGCCTCTCCGACGACGAGTGGGTCAAGGTCGAGGTCCAGCTCAAGGACCTCATTCTGGCCGACTACGGCAAGAAGAACAACGTGAACGTGGCGTCGCTGACGCAGTCCGAGATCCGAGACATCATCCTGGGAATGGAGATCAGCGCGCCGTCGCAGCAGCGGCAGCAGATCGCCGAGATCGAGAAACAGACCAAAGAGCAGAGCCAGCTGACGGCCACCACCACGCGCACCGTCAACAAGCACGGCGACGAGATCATCACCAGCACCACCTCCAACTACGAGTCCAACACGTTCAACTCCAAGACGGAGTGGCGTGTCAGGGCCATCTCCGCGACGAACCTGCACCTGCGCACCAACCACATCTACGTCAGCTCGGACGACATCAAGGAGGCCGGCTACACGTACATCCTGCCGAAGAACATCCTGAAGAAGTTCATCGTCATCTCGGACCTGCGCGCGCAGATCTCCGGCTACCTGTACGGCGTGTCGCCCTCGGACAACCCGCAGGTGGGTGGCGAGAAGCTGATCACTGTCAGTCTGACGGGCCATCATAGGATCAGGCAGTGAAGAGTCGAAGACTGTTCGTAGCTGTAATGGTGTATTACTTGATCTAGCGATGACTTACAGAAATGACTATGACTTGACATCGTTGTTTTTGTTTGCACCATAAATTTTCTTTTATTATCCGCATATGTCAATGGTATATCGTGACTTACATGATTATCTTTTTCACCAATGAAGATGGTCTGAACTGATCTTCAGCTTCATTCAGCCACAACCCACCTGTGTGACGTTTGCCTCTGTGCATGTTTTCTCAGGTGAAGGAGATCCGGTGTATCGTGATGCCGCCGCAGTGGGGCACCCACCAGACGGTGCACCTGCCCACCGCGCTGCCGCAGCACGAGTACCTGAAGGACATGGAGCCGCTGGGCTGGATGCACACGCAGCCCAACGAGCTGCCGCAGCTCAGTCCGCAGGACATCACCACACACGCCAAGGTGCGGCGCACGGACTCTGATCGGCTACCGCCCGCAGTCTTCACGCTGAGTGGCGACCGGACAGTATCGAGGCACAGGCCACGGCTTATAGTCTTTACCGATTACCGTTTGTATGCCGCATTCTGTCATATCTTATATATCTCTTATGACTATTACGTTTGTCTATTATCTGTTATGATCGTATCCTCTGATGACATTTCTTTTCGTTTCTGGCTAGTTTAGCCGCTATATTTTCGGGAAGATGAGCTGCAATGGTTTGAGACCCTTGCTCAATCATGATGGGTGTTTGTTTATTGCGCAGGTGATGTCGGAGCACTCCACTTGGGACGGAGAGAAGACTGTGGTGATCACGTGCAGCTTCACCCCCGGCTCGTGCTCGCTGACCGCCTACAAGCTGACGCCGAGCGGCTTCGAGTGGGGTCGCCAGAACACCGACCGCGGCAACAACCCCAAGGGCTACCTGCCGTCCCACTACGAGCGCGTGCAGATGCTGCTGTCGGACCGCTTCCTCGGCTTCTTCATGGTGCCGGCACAGGGCAGCTGGAACTACAACTTCATGGGTGAGTGCCGAGTGGTGACTTCGTCTGTTTCGGGTGGTGCTGGGACGAGCGGGGGGGGGGGACGCAGGCCTGAAGACGGTTCTTGGTGCCTGAGACGGTGTAACTCTGCACAGATGTAGACGGGTCTGCGTGACGACAATTATCGGGTCACTGGCATGGGGGGGCGTCCTCGTAACAGTAAATTGTTATCCATTTACTGTTTTGTCTCACAAGCTGACTCACCCGTTGACCAATGACCCGTCACTGTAAACTGAGCTGGCCGACCTGACCTAACTGTGTTACCTGTCTATCTGTCCCGTCTGACCTGACCTGTCTGCCCTCCAAAGGGGTGCGTCACGACCCGAGCATGAAGTACGAGCTGACGCTGGCCAACCCGAAGGAGTTCTACCACGAGGTGCACCGGCCGTCGCACTTCCTCAACTTCGCCTCGCTCGAGGAGGGTGAGACGGCGGGCGCCGACCGGGAGGACGTCTACGCCTGAGCGGCGGCAGCCGCGCGGAGAGGAGCCGAGACAGACCGGACGCTGGAGGCGTGGGGGACGCGGCGCGGGGAGGAGCCGAGACAGACCGGACGCTGGAGGCGTGGGGGACGCGGCGCGGCGCGGAGAGGAGACACTGCCGCCGGCGTGCCGTCTGCCCTCGACTGGGCAGCGGCCGGTGGAGAGACGGCGGTCGGACCAGAGTCCAGAGGAAGGGCGGCGTAGAGCGGCGTCAGTCTGAGGGTGACGGCACATCCCGTCGTGCTGCGGCGCCCGCGGGTCCTCTGTCGCGGGACTGAGACGGCCGCAGAGAAGACGCCGACAGGAGGACGGAACAGCGGTGGCTCTGACTGGGAGAATCGGTCGGGCCGGCTCGATCGTGTGGGTACGTGATCAGTGCGTGTGTGTGCGTGTGTACGAGTGTGTGTGTGTTGAATCACATCAGTATATGTCTGACCTGGATGTGAGGATGTGAGGGTGTTCCATTATCATCGCCGTGCATCCGCCGCGACGCTCAGCGAGCAGCGGGCGCTCACTCGCGGCCAGTGTGCCCACCTCAGACTTCAGACAGCCGGCAGTGTGCCCACGTCACACTTCAGACAGCGGGCAGTGTGGTACACTGGGCACAGGCCCGATGGGAGGCAGATGTATGTTGTGCACTGTCACGGGCCTCTCACTCGACTGAGGAGTGTGTTTGTCGTCTATTTCAGACAATATACAAATACATCGGCGCACTGGCCACAATATTTTATGCTGCCGTCTTTTCTTGTGAACGACTTTCGGAACCGACTTGCTGTGCATATTGCATGGTCTTCCAACAAAACTGATAGCTATAAGTAAACCAGAACAGAACACGACTCACTTACGCGATTGTTCTGGGTGTGGTTACCTCATCAGTTACCTGTCATGGTGTGTTACTCGTAACCAAGTTGGCGATAGCTCTGGTCGACGACAGTCGGTGATCCTTGGTGGAACCACGGATTACCCACGGTGGATTATCCGTGGTGGAATACTACTTTCATGGGGATACGGACGGAATAATGTCACGAGCTGTGGATATAGTACACTTTCTCGAGCGCTTCTGGTTCCTATTCGCACAAATATCCGCGTTGCTCACTTGCTTCCCCATATGTTGCCCTGCTGCCCATCTTTTGCCCTGTTCACTTCGGTATCGAGGTTCCGACTGGCATTGATGTGGTCAGTGGTCATCTGTTTGACCATCGGCTGCGTATTCTACGGTTTTCCGTTTAATATTAGTGAGTAGTGACCTTGGTTCGCGTTAACCCAGGCAAGGACAGCCGATCGTGTTGTGTTGACTGGCCGTCGGAGCGCCCTACACCAGTCTCGGCCTCGACATCCCGCCGTCCGTGCCGGCGTGTCGGGACCACTGTACCGTCCGCTGGGTCCGCGCTGTGACGCCGCTGCAGCCTATGCCCCCACCTCGGTACCAGTCGCCCGTGACGGGCCCCTGCGCCACCTGCGGCCGCCCGTTCACCGACGGAAGGCGGCAGCAGCACGAGCAGATCTGCGCGCGGCTGGCCGGCCGCCGGCGGCCCGGCTACGACTCCCAGCAGCACCGGCTGGCCGGCACCGAGCACGCGCCGCTCTTCAGGAGAGCCCAGCACCGCCCGGCGCCGGTAGGTCAGCTGCCGCCAGATGGCTGGGCAGGAGCGGAAACTGATCTTTGAAGTTGTCTATATTTCAACACAGGAACGGGACACGGAAATGGGAATAAGGACACGGAAATGGGACAAGAGAACAGACACGGAACTGGCCACTGGAAGGGACACGAGAACGGGACGCTGGAGCGGAACACGAGAACGAGATACGGGAACAGGACACTGGAACAGGAACGGGCCAAGGGATGGGACAAGAGACGGGACAAGGGATGGAGCACGGGGCAGGACACGGGAACGGAACACAGAAATGGGACACGGTGACCTGATACGGTGAAGGGACATGGTGACGGAGCATGGTAACCGTCTTATATCAGTGTCAACAGCCGTGAGACACATCTGAGCCAACAACATGTGTCGTGAGCGGTGAGACACAGTCGCAATTTTTTTCCTCTGCAGAGCATGTTGGCCTCGTATACTGGATATATTCACTGTGGATATATCTAAGCATGTTCAATACAATGCATTTAATTATCCATGTTCAACACAAGCAATTTCTATTATATGAACACAACTTCTAAGCGAACACATTCACGAAGACAAATATAGTTCTAATCTGTAAATAAATTTCGCTTTGTAGGATTTAGTTTCCTTGAAGACGAGATCGAAGTTTCACTGAACTTCACTTTTCGTCGCGTTCCTAAGTTTCCTAATTGCGCGATATAGTGTGTACCCATGGGTGTAACTTTAATGTAAATGGGGGTTGTAGCTACAACCCCAATAATTTGGGAATTTAACACTATGCCTATG
>JARBER010000015.1:31184-43585 GCA_030265075.1 Balanus glandula | reverse complement strand
TGATTTTTGACCTTTTCCATAGGGGTCAGCAATTTTCAACAGCATTGAGCACCGGCAAATTTTTGGATGAAAGTTTTATTTTTTTAATTGACCGGGTCTTTTTATAACCATTGGCACAATATTAAGGGATGGGAGCTTAACTTTTCTGATTTTCGATTTTTAACGACCACCCTAATGTATATGCGGATGGGGGGAGGACAGACTGAGAGACAGAGAAGTCAGAGTGAGAGCGGCGGCGTCCCCTGGCATTACCGGAGCGAGGCCGGGCCCGGCGCGCCAGACAGGGGCGGCTAGGCCGAGTAACTAGCGTATCCGGGCACGCCAGTGATCATCAGAGGCGCCGAGTCGCCGGCTGCAGACACCAGACACACAGGCACGCGCGCCACGTCACACCACAGCACACTCGGCACACACCCGCTCACAGCACACACCCACAGCACACCGGCACACCGGCACACCGTCTAGCCAGGCGCAGCCCAAACAAGCTGAAGGAGCAGCTCTATATCCAATTTCAGAAGTCCCAAGGTGCCGGGCCATGTCAGAGGAACTGAGCCTAATTGCCGACTCTAAATCAGATAGATACTCAACGACGACGTAAGTTGTGATATAAGCAAAAAAAGAAACAAAGCCTACACAATGTCTAACAAGCATTCTTACTACCCCTGGCATAAATTACTCCTAGCTCAGGTCATATTTGGCTACAAGCTACACTTCAATCTAAGCTAAAAAGCCTGAGAAGTGATCCGCCCGACTCGGCGACGGTCGACTAAGGCTTCTGTCTGCCGCCGGCAGTTACTCGGACCCGGATGGCCGCAGTGATTCCCGCCGCCAGCCCATCTCATGCAGCCCGCCGCGGCCCCAGCAACTGACACAGGGTGGGTACAGCTCAGTACTCACGCATCATCATCTTCTGTTCTCCGGTTGTGCTCTCCTCCTCCACCCGGGTCGTCTCCGCCTCCTCCAGCTTCTTAATCTGTCCCAGCGCACAGACAGACACACGTCAGTACGACCCCAACACAAAGACAAACACCGGTTAGTAGGGCCCGCGCCACAGCACACAGACAAACACCGGTCAGTACGGCGCAAACACACAGACAAACACACGTCAGTACGGCGCAAACACACAGACAGACACGTGTCCGTAGGGCCCGCGCCGCAGCAACCAGCCCAGCAACATTGCTTATCAAAGATAAAGGGCGCGACGGCTGAAATTACTGCATGGTCATTTTGCGTCCACAGCGCGGACAAATAAAGTCCGATGTTGCGCCGAGTTGGAAGAAAACCCGGATGAACATGGGATGTACGTCGGCAGTCACTAATATCATTGGCTTAGGCACAGAAACAACCACAAAATGGCAAGGAGACAATACACGGCAGTGCTAGTAAGGAAGAGCATAAAATAAATACAAATAAAACCAGAATATCATACCATGGTACAAACATATGCAATTAACAGGAAGCAGCCAACGAACTAATAAATACCAGCCTGATTACAAAACACTAGCCACCTGACAAAATCAAGGCGATAAAGAAACAAATTGTTAGTACATTCACCAGTGATTCGGTACACGCGACTACCCTGAGTGTATACCACCACGTCTTCCCTCGCGGCAACCCCCTGCCCCTTCTCACCCTGCCGGTGTACTCCTTGAGGATCTGCACCATGTACGGCATGGCCACGTCCATGATGTTGTTGCGCCAGGCGAGCTCGAGCACCACGTCCGGCTCGAGCAGGTCGTAGCACTGGAAGAGGCACGCGCCGAAGCAGTCGAAGTTGCGCTGTTCGAGGAACCAGTCGAGCAGCTCGGCCGCCATCTCCGGACGCTTCGACTCGGCCGCGTACTCCACCGCGTCCTGCCAGCCGAGAAGACACCGAGTCAGTCATAGTTAGAGTCAGAGTCAGAGTCAGTCAGTCAGTCAGGCAGAGCTAGTCAGTGTCAGAGCTATTCAAAGTCAGAGCTAGTCAGAATCAGAGCACGGCTGGGCGGCCCCGTTGCTACGATTGTGCAACTCACAGCATTCTGCAGACCAACGCACATCGGACGCTCACGGGCATAAATAATGCTAAGGAAATCATAGGCTGTGTCCCAAACCACCCCCATTCCACTCGCCCTCACTCCAGCCGCACATTTCTGACCCCTTTCCCTCTCAGCCCATCCCATCAACTCATCCCACACCACTCACAAATCTCCCTCCACCCCACCTTGGCACGACGTGCCTCGCATTCTCCAGCCACACAGCGGCAGCCTCACCTTGTACAGCTTGTCCTTCTTGCACATCTCTATGCTCTGCTTCCAGCGGTTGTTGCCCTTGTACAGGTAGCCGGCGATGCGACGGAACTCGATCAGATCGTGCTTCTCCATCTGCTGCGCCAGCGTGATGTTGTCGAAGTTGTCGAACGCGTCGATGGACGCGCGCAGCCCGTTGAAGTCGTCCTCCTCCACCAGCAGGCTGTTGAGCGCCTCGTTGATGGCCTTGTTGTTGAGCGACTGCACGGAGCGCAGGTACGGCTTGACCAGCTTCAGGTGGCCGTTCTTGCGGAAGAAGGCGACGGAGCGCGTGTGGTCCATGCGCGGCGACAGCACGAGCAGCAGGTCGTTGAGCAGCATCGGCTTGAAGTCGAGGTAGAAGTTGATGGCGCGGTAGTAGAGCTCGATGTTGGCCACCTTGGTGATGATGTCCTTGAAGTGCGACTCGCGCCAGGCGGCCGTCGGGTGCGCGATCATCGTCAGCACGGCGTTATCGTACTCCTCGTATTTATCGTACAGGAACACCAGCTCGGACCAGAGGTGCGCCTGCTCTGCGGCGCGCAGCACCTTCGGGATGTTGAGCCGCGACCAGAACAGCTCCAGGTGCTCGCGCATCTTGTCCGGCTTGTACTTGGAGTAGAGGATGGCCAGCTCGGTGAACATGCCCATGTGGGCGCGCTCCAGACCAAGCGCCGCCTCCAGCAGGCTGATGAGCTCCTCGAAGTAGCCGCGCTCCTGGTAGAAGTTGATGAGGTCCTCCAGTTCGTCGGCGTGCACCACGATGTGCAGGCCGCACATCTGCGCCAGCCGGAACTCCTCAGACTCCACGCAGGCGAAGCAAACCTCCTTCCAGGTGCGTGTGCTGCAACGGAGACACGATCGTCAGGTGATGAATCATACACCCCCTCGGCTGACATCCGCAGTGCATCAGCCATCACGTCAGCCGACATCCAGCCTACAGCCCCGACCTCTCGTCAAGTCAGCTGCTCACAAGTTCAAAGTTCAAATAAAGCAAACA
The DNA here is from genome assembly GCA_030265075.1 of Balanus glandula. Classification (NCBI taxonomy): domain Eukaryota; kingdom Metazoa; phylum Arthropoda; class Thecostraca; order Balanomorpha; family Balanidae; genus Balanus; species Balanus glandula. Next base: position 40,318 of record JARBER010000015.1, on the reverse strand, counting down.
GCTTCCCAGCCTTCTAGAGGAAAACAGGTCGATCACACACCACACCGCCGACTGCCAGGCCTCACCTGTTGGCCTTTCTGGCGCCATCGACGGCGCCCTGGAACTCCTTGAGGTTCACCAGCGTGATGGCCAGGCGCGCGAAGTTGGACACGTTGTTGTAGAGCAGCTTGGCCGCCTCGAACATGCCATCGTCGAAACACCGGTCGCCGATCTGAAAGCGCACGAAACCCATGGTCAGTCACAATCAAGCAATACATAGCATTCCGAGCGTTAGCAGAGACAAATTCTCATTGATAAATTTACAGCTGAACCAGCGAATTAGCAACGACAAACTACCCCACCAAAGAAAGTTATTATCATTAAATCCCTCTCAGAGCCAGCCCGCTGAGATGTAGCCGCCCTGCCCATAACCTCCGCCATCTCACCTTCTGAATATCAGCGTGGTTCGGCTGCGCGATGAACTCCTCCAGGTCGGCCAGCCGGTTCGTCTTGGCATACGAGTAGATAAGCTCGGACTCGATGAACGATTCGCGCGACTTTTTGCGCGCCATCTGCAGGTAGCGCACGAGCTCCTCCCAGGTGTCGAGCCGGTGCGCGGCGGCCACCACCTCGAGGTAGGCGGTGGGGTCGTCCGCCTTGATGAACGAGTCGATGGCCTCCTTCATCATGTCGCGCTCGAGCTGCGCCTTGGCCAGCTGAGACCAGACGGCCGGCTCGTTGCATCGCTCGGCGAACTCGTAGGCGCGGTCCAGGTTCTTCACGTTGTCAATCAGCACCTGTCGGGACGCGCGAGATACGGGCGGTGAGCAGCCGGGGAGCGGCAGTCAGCACAGAGTAGTGCGACTAGCGTGAATCCACACAAGGCGAACACTAAAACGGGCAAGCGTTAGCTGCAATGCTACACGAATCAGTGTAATACCCAGCGAACAATTCATCTATTGACTGTAAAGGGAATTTTCAAAAACATCCGTACCTGGACAAAATGATACTTCACCAAACCTGAGCAGGTAGAAAACCCTGGCGATGACAGCCATCCTGCCTATGATCTCCGCTCACTCAGACGTATTATCGGCTCACCTGCACCGCCGACGAGTTCACGTCGAACTTCTTGAAGATGGCGAACGCCTCCTCGTAGAGCTCGTTGGTGATGGCGATGTTGGCGATGTCGGGGGCGTCGTAGTTGTCCAGCCGGTTGATGTACTCCATGACGCGGGTGCGGTCCGCCTTGATGGCCGTCAGGATGAGCAGGTTCTGCAGGTTGCGGTGGCTGCTGAACGCCGAGTTGTCCAGCACGATCTTCTCGAGCAGCTCGATCAGCTCGTTGGGCAGGTCGGCCGTCATGAAGGCCTTGACGGTGACGGAGATGTCCTCGGGGTCCTGCGTCTCGCTCAGCGCCGTCTGCACCACCTGGTCCATCAGCTGACGACGGTACGGGTTGTCCTCCTGCAGCACCTGGAGCGCGAGGGACGGCCGGCGGCGGCCCGCAGTCAGACAGCGGAGTCGCAGCGCGCCACGGCTCAAACAAGACATCCGACTTGTCGCAACATGCGCCAGGACAGGACATTACATCCAACTAGCCCTAACTCAAATACACAAATAAAGTTGTAACATTTAATGTCAATTTTTCAGATGATGATTGAGGTTTAGGGCTCACCAAGGCCACCCTATATTGCATGGCACAATATCAGCATAGCCTTCGTTCCATACGAAAATCGCTACCCTGCCCGGCCTTTGTTACCATCACGCTACAGCCCCAGGCATGTGTAACCGGAGCCACCCAGTCTCGTTCCCACAGCCGTCAGTGTCACGTTACACAAACATTCCGCGGACAGGTTCAACGAGTCAACAGAAACCCGGACCACGGCCGCGCTCTGTAAACATACCTACACCGCGCTTTTTTTTAAGCAAAACTCTCGAACCGGTGCTACACAAAACTTTCTAGCAGTAAATATTCAATGCAGTTTTTCAAACCATCATTTTCACAGCATTCCTCCAGCATTGCAGATGACATTCAGTACCGCTTTAATAACCTTTCAAACTTGTCCAATAGTCCTCCCTCATCCCAGGCAGTCGTCAGCGAGTCCTCACCTCGGCCCAGAGTTCCATGTTGCGCCGGCGGACCAGGTAGCGCGCCTGCGCCTTGAACAGCGAGTTCTCGTTGCAGTGCGCCACCAGCTCCTTGTCGCAGTGGCCGCGCTCGTAAGCCACGCAGGCCAGGTGCGGGTCGCGCTTCTCGCAGTACTTGCCCACCACCAGGCTGTCGTAGAACTGGTTCTCCCTGGTGAAACGGGGAGACGCTGGTGTCAGGGTTTTGGGGCATTGGCAACGCTGGACATATTTTGACTTTTTCGGGCGCGTCGCCTCCTTAGGTCATTTGTTGCGCCCAGGCTATATTTCGTCAACTTACAATGAGAAGATATCGTCGGAATGACAGAAAAATAAGTCAGTCACTTATTTTCACTATTGAACAGCCATACAGTTGAAAACCCGACGATAAACGAGGCATAGCCGCAACACCTTAAAGTACCTAGCACAAACTTTAACAAATGTCAGAAAAAAAACTAAATCAACCATCTGCTACAACGCAAACCCACTGCAGACTACACCAGCGCATCTTACTTGAGGAACCGCTCGGGGTTGTTGTTGGCGTCGATGTAGATTTTGGCCAGCGCGTTGTGCGTGGCCGGCTCCTGGACGCCCTCGTGGACGCGGTTCTCCAGCCAGGGCAGCAGCAGCTTGAGCCGGTTGCGCTTCTCGACCTCCTCCACCAGCTCGTCGGTGGAGAACTGGCCGCGCACCACGATGATGAGGGACTTGATGATGTCCTCGGAGCAGTCGACGTCCAGCAGCCCGCCGACCACCACCGGCAGCCGCGACGGGTTCACCTGGCGACCGGGGGGAGGAGAGGTGAGTACACCGAGCAGGGAGCAGGGAGCAGGGAGCAGCGAGCAGTGAGCAGAGCAGTGAGCTTCACAGGCGCAGCTAGCTGCGGCCGAGTGCCGACCATCCGGTCATACGTCGCCCGTCGGTTATTAACCTTAAATCAAAGACAACGCATCATATCCGGGCTGTAGTGTATAGTGACTAGCAAAACAATGAACAGAAGCCGAGGCGATTGTCATGAACAGCACGGACGTGGTCAGATGCTATGCATCAAGCCGTGCACCAGAAACTAGTTAACGTTTCTCTCACCTTCTGCACGTAAATCTCGATGTACTTCTGCAGGTTGTTTCTGTAGAGGTAGAGTACCAAGTCATGAACGAAGTCGAACCGGTCGCAGACGATGATGAGCGGCAGCTGGTCGGTCAGCTTGGCCTCCTTCAGAAAGTTCTTGACCCGCTCCGGGTTGTAGCAGTTGGACTCCCGGCAGATGCGCTCAACCTCCTTGATCTGGCCAGTCTTACAGGCAGCCTGCACAAAGAACACACGTGTTACTAGAGGCAGCCCAGCAAAGCGACGCACACGCCACTGACAACGGTGTGAGAAGCCCAAATACGAAAACGGCACCACGACGTACATCGATATTAGAAGATGTTGCGAATGAATTATGCAGACTGCTTATCAGCAAATTACCATTGAAGTTAAAACTGCAATGATATAATTCATTTAAGTGTTTGTAGGGGCAGATCATGAGTTTAACCTGCTTAAGAAAAATCCTCTAATGTATTGAGATTAGAACTAAACCACCCGTTAAGGTAACACAGCCGTGACCGTGAGTGGTGAGCACGTACCTGGATGTACTTGAAGTGCACCTCCGGCTCTTGACTGAAGTTCACAATGGAACCGAGGAAGTAGAAGAGCCCCTCGTACGACTTGAACGACTCGAACAGGTCCATGAGCTGCGTGGTGCCCAGCTGCTCGTAGTACTTGGTGGCGATCTGCACACCGATCTGCAGGTTCTGCCGGATGTTCGCCTGCAGCATCGCCTTCAGACACTCCAGCGAGTCCTCCACCGACAGCGTGCCGAAGAAGTTGACCAGCCACTCGGGGTTCAGCATGTGCGTGTGCACCACGGCGCGCTTGATGTCGTACAGGTCGGTGTAGTGCTCGAGCGCGCGCTGCAGCAGGCCCGCCTTCTCGCACAGCTGCGCGATGTGCGGCCGGTCGTAGTGCGTGAACATCTGGTTGCCGAGGATGGCGTCGGCCACCTGCGGCGCCGACATCAGGTTCATCTCGAGCAGGCGCGTCTGCAGCGGCCCCTCGGCCGGCCGGTTGTTCTTGAGCGCGTCCAGCAGGAAGGCCGTGCACTGCTGCACCATGTTCTGCTCCATGAACACGTCCACGATCTGGTTGATGTCGGCCAGCGGCTCGTCATCCTGGACGAGCATCTGCGCGAACGCGGCGCCCTGGTCGGGGTTGACGCGCATCACGTTGCGCAGCAGGAACACGTAGTCGGGCGTGTACCCCACCTTCTTCGCGTACAGCACGATCTTCTGGTACTGTCCCGTCTCGGCGAAGCACTGGATCACCTTGTTGGGCACGTTGGCGCGCAGGTAGATGGACAGCGCCATGGTGGGATCGGCCTGCTTCACCAGATCGCCCAGCTCCTCGGTGCACTCCAGCTTCTCCTCTTTGAGCCACTTCTCGATCAGCTGCTTGCGGCCCTGCTGCAACACGGGCCGGCACAACTCGAGCGACTCGAACTTGTTGAGCCGGCCCTGGTCGAGCAGGATGCCGAAGTACTGCAGCAGCGGGGACGACTGGCCCGGCTGGGTGGGCACCTGCTGGAACCGCTGGATCGTCTCACGGGTGCGCAGGATGCCCTTGGGCGCGTTGGCCGCCACCTGAGAACGCAGACGGGCGATACTCACGGACGGCTCCGGGCTGGACGGGCACGCATTACGGGGACGTAACAGGTGAGCAGACACCACTGGTAAGGAACAGGCGTCTAGCACAATTATTACTGTCACATCAGGAAAATGAACTTATTTTGTACTGGACATGGAAATGCTAAGTACAAATGGAAATACGTTCAATCTAGTTTCATGAGTACTGGATGACCCGTTCGAAGCAGTTACACAAGCTGCATCATAAATGAAAACAATTGTACCTATAAATAAATTGACATGTATAATTGTAAGATCAAACTGAATTACTAGACCGAACATAAGCAATAACCATATCAATAACCTGCTGACTTGTCCCGAGCGGAAGCATGCTTTAAAGTTCAAACGAAGATGCAGCCTTTCAAAAAACAACTCCCTGAAATTGACAGCTGCTGAGCCACCGGTTCTATTCCACATACCTTGGCCGCCTCGGCGTACTGCGCCGCCTGGAAGAGGTTGTTGAACTTCCTCACGAACAGATCTTCCGCGCCGGCCAGGTTGTTTCTGACGGAGATGCGCAGCGCCAGCTCGGGGTTCTGCAGCACATTGTTGATGTACGGGATGATATTCTCCTCGTCCACACTGACCGACAGCACCTGACCCTTGCGGTTGACGCCGATGATGCCGCTGGTAGCCTCGTGCGCAGCCGTCACGAAGATCGTATCGCTGCTGATGCGGTTCATGTAGATGCACGTGCCCGTCTCGATGTCGTACAGGTGGATGTAGCCGTACTTGGTGACCAGGTAGACGGTGTCGAACTTGGAGCTGATCTGCATCGCCACCGGGAAGTCGCTGGCCGCCTCGGCCGGGAAGTACACGTCCACCGCCTTCTTGGTGAAGGGCTGGTTGCCGGCGGCCGGCTGGCCCACCTCGATGATGTGGAGCTGACGGCGGAGAGCGGACGTCACACGTCAGTTACCACCCCGGTCACACGTCAATCGTCACCCCGGTCACACGTCAGTCACCACCCCGGTCACATCACACGTCAGTCGCCACCCCGGTCACACGGGCCGGGCACACTCAGCAGGTGCACAGCCGCACAGCCGACCGGGACACACGTACAGACACAGACAACACAGACATAACAGACACAGACAACACAGACAGAAGACCACACAGACAGAACAGACACAGACACAAGCACAGACAACATGGACAGAGACAACACAGGCACAGACAACATAGACTCAGACAACACAGACAACACAGACAAAACACTGACACAATACAGATAAAACAGACAACATATAGACAAGGCATGGACAAAACACAGACAAAAACAGACAAAACACAGACAGAACACAGACAGAATATAGACAGAATAGAGAAAACACAGCCAAAACACAGACAAAACAGACAGAGCAGACAGGAGAAATACAGAACACAGACAAAACAGAGTTCACAGAGTACGGGCAAAACGACCCCTCAGTTACCAGTAGCCCACATATCAACCCGCCAGATTGCCACAAACTGTAGCCATTCATCATGTCAACATAAAATGTTCAAAGCGAGGAAGTTTTCAAACGGCCCAGCATTTCTGAGCAATCTGATATTACATCGGAAATAAATGGAGGGGACGTGCCGCATTCGAAAACTCGGCAGCATAACAGATGAATCCAACTTAACGTGATGGCTTAAGCAGAAAGCTTGGTCTTGAAATGCGTCCACGTTATTATCATATCAAAACAATTGAAACAGTCTGAAGTGTGCACAGCATCATCTGATTAAAATTCAGCCCCAAACACCACCACCCATCATTGTGTGTGGTGGCGACTGTTAAACCTCTCTGAAACTCAGACTTGAGCGGAAGCAGCAGTCCACGATGCCAGCGGGTACCCCGGCCCGCAGTCAGTGTCAGGTGACCGGCCGCAGTGACCCGTCTGAGACCCACCTTTCCGCCGGTGGCGCTGCGCACGGCGAAGCAGAACAGCGTCGACGGCTCTGGGTTGCCCTCCATCTTGAACTGGGCGAAGGCGGCGGCGTGACCCTCGATCGGCTGGCTCACCTTGCGCTCCACAGAGTACAGCTGCATGGCGCCGACCACGCGGTTTTGCTGCGGGCAGGACGGCCACACTCAGCACACGGCAACATACACGGACGTGTTGATAATCAGAACACATATATGTGGTCCACCAGAGCAGTCCGTTTTCAATGCATTTAGCCGACTTCTGTACCTTCAAGTTTGATGATGATGATTGAGGAGGCGCCGCAATCTAACTTCCGGCTTGCGTAATGCGAGTTAAATTATAGATATGTGTTCAGCATTTCTTAAGAAGTAGGGCGTGACATGTCGATCGCTGTTTGCAAACCGGTCGAGTTTGCTAACGCTCCTTTGTGACAACGTCCCAAACATGTAGCGCAGGATACGGACAAGCAGCAATGAGCTTGGTTTTATAACACAGCAATTTATAAATATATTTAGCCACGCAATTAGTGAAGACAAGATGAAACCCGAGCGTCACAAATTGGTGCGTCATTCACCGCGTTGTTTTACCATCTCCAAAGCATGTATATGCCATATTAGCCATTCCGCGTCGTAGCACCTGACGGGTCGACTCATGCCGTGCTAGGCCAGCTGTGACCTATGAACGCCCCCCTGACGGACCGACTCATTAGTTCGCCGTGGGCCAGGTGGCAGTCACCTGACACACGCCACAGCAGTGGAGCGGGGCGGGACAGGAGCACACGGCCGGACAGGGGCCGAGCGGCTCACCTGGGCCGAGATGCCCACCAGCAGCAGCCAGTTGAGCTTGTGGTCGGTGCGGTAGTTGATGATCTGACACCCGGTCAGCGTCGAGTGCCGGTCGAACATCTTCAGCGGCTGCGAGTCGCCTGTGACGGACCACAAGCGCCATCTCATTAGGAATCAGCGTCCAGGCGTCACAGATTCAGCAAGCCATTTATTTACCAAAACTACATGTCATCACGCTGGAGTCAATTAAGAGTCACAACAGCGATAAATAGGTTTATCGGCGCACCATTCATGCTAATCACGGGGCGCAACAGTCCGAATAGCGCCATTTAGAAGCTGTGTGACTGACTGACTGACATAAGCCAAGCGGATGCTACCGAAGCAGCTCACTTATAAAACACTTGGGTAACATGAATGGTGAGTTCGCCTGCTGGCAATACTTACCGTCGATGCTCCAGTGGAAGACTGAGGTCTCGGTGATGATGGCCACGGTGTTGATGTTGATCCACTTCCAGAATACGACCTCTTCGGTCATCGTGTGGGCTTTCACTTTACTCTTCATCTCTATGTTGAAAATTTGCAACGTTTTACCGGCTAGAATAAAACAGCAAATAAAAACAGGTCAGTCACTAGTGCCAACTAAATCCACTTCGCAGAGGGAGACAAATAATGCCACTAATATGTACTGTACATAGATATTAATGACTTAATTATTGTCAACAATAAATGACCTGTCCGGAGTTCTACCACCGGCGGTCTTCCGAGGTCAGCGACAGGTAACCTGGCTGTGGCACAGCCGGGTCGGCTGAGCCGTCAGTGAAGCGCGGTTAGTGCGGAAACACGGCCCGTCACCCATTTCTGAGATAGAGGCGGAGCGCAGCTGCTGGCCGATAACATCACTGCACCGGCGTCAAAGTCAACAGCGCGGGTCACGGCAGTAACGATCAGGCTCCAGGCCTTCGAACCCTGGCTTCAGGGTTCCGGAACTCTGGGGAGCTATTGACTTCAGCTTCGCTTTGGCTTCATGACATTTGAACAAAAGATTTCGGCTTCGCTGTCGCATTCAAACTGGTTTGAGTGGTTTGAGCCCACGGTCTGTTTTTCGCTAAGATGGCTTCCCAGCTTTAGATTTCTATATTGATTATAAAGAGAATATCGCCAGGATTGATCCGTATTTCAGTAGAGATTAAACTAGAGTTACTCCTAGGTTGTATATTGTAACAAATATTTTTTCTCGAGTGTTTTATATGGGCAGATTTACGAGGTCAGGACCCACGATAAGCAGAGCTTGTTGCGCAGGTGCTGGTCCTACCAACCGATTGCGTAATTCCTGTTAGGTGGCCGTCCACTGCACGCGCCTAATCGCCGAACAGCAGAGTTGAACATGGGAGCCTATGGGGAGTGCGCTGAACGCGGCATCGCCACCAGCTAGATTCAAACCCGTAATATAAGGCGTGAATCAGCTGACTTCCCATAGGCTCTAATGATAAATTCTGCCGTTAGGCGATTAAGCGAGCTGCAATGGACGGCCACCATTAACCTGCATAATTTAGAAACAAAAGTTGAACGCGCAAACATACCTGGACACGGTCCGCCCGCTCACTGACGTCACCTGA
>JARBER010000014.1:13492-26966 GCA_030265075.1 Balanus glandula | reverse complement strand
GGCATAAATTTTCAAGACCTCTGTGCTTTCTTGATTTTTGACCTCGGCCTGCGGCCTCGTTCAAAAATCAAGAAAGCGCCTCGGTCTTGGAAATTTATTTGTACCGGCCTCGTGTGGTATTATATAACACTGTACATCTCTACTCTAGTTGCAACGTCACGAAAATGAAGAAAAAAACGAATGTTTTGCAAGGATGTAAAAACGTGAATTCGCTGTGCACTATAAGAGCATGCTCCAATTGAACATTCAAACGGGACGCTTCATTCAGGGGATCAGCATTAAAAGGAAAATGGGCTGATTTTAGTTGTTGTGCAAAACTATATCATGATATGTGCCGGCACATGCCGCCTTGTTTGTGCGCAACCCCATATTGCCTGTGGGCGCCCTTGATCTTTATGCTATATTCTAAACTATATCCTACATTTTGTTTCAAATGATACAAAATGTGCTTTTCCTTCCTTTGCTTTTTCAATTTTTAAATATTTGAATAATCATACCAAAATGTGTATGAATTAAGTAGCTGTGACTAAGATTATGTGTGATTTATCAATAACACAAATTAATCTAGCTAGTCGAATATTCGGCACATGATAGTTGGGAAAGAAAAGTTTCTTCCTCTTTCCGTGTGACCCCAGCACTGGTTGAGCGGGCCGGGAGAAGCTGGTGGATTGCTGCTGTAAATAATTTCATAAAAGGTTTGTAGATGCTAAAAATTGCTTAATTCATTTTTTTCAAAACAAAATGTACACAGGTTTCCGTGGTTTATTGTCGCGTTGCACTTAGATGCGTGTGGTAATACATTTTCATTTCGTCCCTTATGCGTTATGTATGTCCCAACCAGATATAAGGTGTTATTTTCGTATATCCTGCTACATAAATGTAAGATACTATTCAGTTACTGCCCTTGGATGTCCCTTGGATCAAGAAACTGGTCAAATTTTATGAATATTTCAGTTGTGTTCACTCACTGAAGTTTTGCCCCTCCACACGTCCCTTGTGCGATATGTATGTCCCAACCAGATATAAGATGTTATTTTAGTATATCCTGCTGCATAAATGTAAGATACTATTCAGTTACTGCCCTTGGATGTCCCTTGGATCAAGAAACTGGTCAAATTTCATGAATATTTCAGTTGTGCTAACTGATACTGGAGTTTTGTCCCTCCACATGCTTTCCCTAATATCTCAAAAATGAAGCAGTACATGGCAATGGCGCTTGCATCACATTTTTGACAATTTAACAGCGGGTTGTTTGATGCCAAAAGTTACAAATCAGTTAGTAAATGTTAAGGTTGTATGGATATTCATTCCAAGATGGTGGCCAGAATCAAGGTCTGCAAGGTGATACCTTTGGAACATACAGTCAGATATTGTTAATTAAAATACCATTCTGTAGCAACATCATTATAATCACCATACACAACTGAAAACATCTTTCTGGTGACCTATGACTTCAAAGAGATCAAATTCCAAAAACAAATGTGAAATTTGACCTTTATGACCTCATTTGACCTTGAAGATGTTGACCCAAGGTAACCAAAGGACAAAATATAGATTATCCCACTTCCCAGCACTTATCCATACTGTAAGTTTGGTTGTTCTAGCTCTCATACTTTAAGGGATCTTGGGGGGTCACTTTTGTGTGTCCCCTCCATTGTGCATTAGTAGCATACCCCTCTGCAGTGTGTGTGTTAAGGGAAACTTATCCAGTGTCCTAAAATTACATTTTGCCTGGGTATTCAAATGGAAAATTTAAGCTTAAAAAAGACCATGAAAGTGGAAAATTATGCTCAATATGGTGCAATGTTAATTTGTTTTGAATAAGGTAAGCCATACTTTTGGTGATAGTGTACTTTTTAATTGCTTTTATAAAAAAAATCACACTAATTCTGCATGTCTCATTACACAAAACTGCAATCAAAGCACCAAAACTGTTAGTACTTACCTTTCAATACTAATTGTATTACACTGTGACCAACTGACACATCTCCTGCATTTCCACAGTCCACCATTGATACCCCTATGTAAACATTGAGTTGCCATTTTTGTATGGGACATGTCATTTGAAGAAATTTGACTTAAGAAATTTTAAACTAAAAGCCAGCAGAAATTGTTTACACAGTGAGCTGTTTTATAGGGAGACTAAACAAAATCAGCTGTTGTAGAAGGTAGCTTGTGTTCAATTATATTTTGATTTTGCTTAGTATATTCAGTAAAATGTGTAGCTGTCAGACATAAAAATGATTTGTATTTTGAAAGCAGAAGCCATAAGAATGGCCTATTGAAGAAGGGAATATTTTTATATTGGCATTGTGTAGTTACTTTGAGCTTACCTGCCAGTCACTGTTTTTTTTGTCCCCTTGAATAATTTTTTGAATATCTCAAAAACTGAAAATGACTCAGTTTTTGACATACCTGTTTCTCCCTTAGTATGGTTTTGACAATGCTATTTTTTTGCTTTTATAGACCAGATACAGAAAAATAGTTGACAGCATTGTTTTTCTAAGGCATAGATAGTGAACAAACTCACAGATTTAGGGGAATGAAGGATGCCAACAAAATTGTCACATGTCTCAGGATGCAGGAGCCCATGTCTAAAAACATGACAGTTTGGCTATGCTTTTTATGTGATTTAGCTAAACATGTCACATTTCATAATGTCTCATCTGGAAACATTGAATAGTTAATACATCCATCCCCCTAACTGTCTGATTTTTTGCCACACTGTTCTAAGGAAAAAACTGGACTATAAGCATGTCTGTTGTTTCAAAATATTGTTTTAAAAATTTGACCTCATTTGACTTCACCTTGACCTGAATTTGACCTTAATCTCAATGAAATCAGTTGGGTAGGTCAAATATTGATGTTATTTTTTAGTTTTAACGTCATAGGTCCCATGGAGTTAACGCCCAAAGAGAATTAAACCCTAACCCTGTTCATTTTCGTATAAATTGTGGTGCAAAAGTACATTAGCGCCATACTTTCCACTGAAATAATACATTTGTGTTAATAGCTAAGTATATCAGAATCAATATCACAATTCACAATCACAATCCATAATTAATATTTAAAACTACTGTCATGTTTTACATTTAACTCAACAAGACAAGTTGTAATCTATTAGGCATCATAAGTCTCTGCAATAATGTGTTGGATTTGCATGTCATGCATGTGTTTATGACCCATAGGTAAAGCTTGTGTTACATTAGATATATGCAAGCTTAGCTTATATCGTAATTCGTAGATATGTTTTGTTGTGTGTTTGGAAATAACACTTAATTCTCATGGCTGTGCAAGCCATTCAGTTCCACCTGACCATGGAAGAAACCCTGTAGTATTCTCAGCATTGTGTTTGTACCGGCATGCACAGACCTCTACCTTGAGGCACAATTTGGACATGCAGTGCTGTGGTAGCAGCTTGCTACATGGGCGTGTGACTGTTTGCTGACAGGATCCAGCCATGTTCCGCTCCCTGTGGGACACCGCCCGCGCCAGTCCGTTCCCCACTGTGGCCCAGTGCGAGCCCAGCTCCCCCAGCGAGCAGCCGCAGCAGCTGGTACACGGCCGCGACGTCGCCGCCTTCAGCACAGCAGGTGGGTTCGGACAGACATGCCCGCGTGCTCACTGACTCGCGTACAAACACGTTCATACATACATCCGTACTTGGGCAAGTACGTGCACATGTTCTGGCGCGTGCACAATGACACCTGATTATGAGGATTATGAGTGATTCGGTTTTTGGACATGGAGACGGAGAGCAGCCACAGCGATAGGAATTGCTCAAGCCTTATCTCGGAGCCACTTTGTTATCTTGTTGATGTAATATCGGCACTGGTACAGGTTTGCGACTGACGCGTCGTCGACAGCGGCGCCTGCGTTCTGCCAACCGTGGGCTCCATCGAACTGTCGTGAGTGTGTGCTGGTTTCAACTAACATGTCGACGTCCGACTAGTTTCGTGCATCTGGCGTGCGTGGTTATAGCCGTGTGACGACTCCCGATAACCGCATGTCGCGCGTGATTGGACCGGAGTGGACTGTGAGCAGGCCGCTGCCCTTGCTGACCTGACCGACGACGCGGCGTGCCGGCAGAGCCCGAGTACAGCTGCGAGTATGGCTCGGCCAAGTTTTTCGCCATCGCCGGCTTTGGCGGCATTCTGTCGTGCGGCCTCACCCACACGGCCATCGTGCCGCTCGATCTGGTCAAGTGCCGCATCCAGACCAACGCCGAGAAGTACAAGGGCATCTTCAACGGATTCAAGGTAGGTCGCCGTCGCCAGCCGCTCGCAGACAGTTCTGAGCGGGGCCGGGGCTGCAGCCCGGCCACCAGCGCACGTGTATATTTATGGTGCCTGACATGGCTTCTATCGCTGGTACTCGGGCAAGGTTATTTAGTGGCACGTGATACTATTCATTCATTTATATATTTTGGTATGCGTGAATGGTGGACATTTGACAATATATTTGGATCATTTTGACACTTTTTTTAAGCAATGAGGTTAAATGCAAAACCAACTTGTTGTCCATCTCTGTATACATGTTGTTACCTGTCAGGCAATTTAAACAAAGCTATCTCGATCAACATTGATCATCTTCAAATAACTGATATGATGTCGCTGACTCGGCATGCCAGCTGTCTGGTTTGCACCATGAGGGTGCTGCGCCGACCTGTGGTGCCGTGTCTAGTGCCTGGTTCCTGTGCGGTGTACTGACCTCTGCGCCTCTGTCGCTCGCCAGGTGACGGTCCGGGAGGAGGGAGTGCGCGGCCTGGGCCGCGGCTGGGCGCCCACCCTCATCGGCTACTCGATGCAGGGCCTCTGCAAGTTCGGCTTCTACGAGGTGTTCAAGCACCTGTACTCCAACATGCTGGGCGAGGAGAAGACCTACCTGTGGCGTACCTCGCTCTACCTGGCCTCCTCGGCGTCGGCAGAGTTCTTCGCCGACATCGCGCTGGCGCCCATGGAGGCGCTCAAGGTAACTACTGGTCCTCACATTGTGTCCTATGTATGGGATGGCTCTGCAGTGCGTCATGTTTGCCAGCGTGTCGCGCCGTGCAGCAGTAGAGCGCAGATCGGTTGGTTCTCCCCTCCGTGTGCTGTCTGCTGTGTTGACTCTGTACGGTTCCCCCGTCCGCTGCTGTCTGCTGTGTTTACGGTGTGGTACGGTCTGCCCGTCTGCTGTGTTTACGGTGTGGTACGGTGTGCCCGTCTGCTGTGTTTTCGGTGTGGTACAGTGTGCCGCCGCCGGCAGTGTAACCGGCCGGTCGCGCTGACCTCCGCGTGTGTGTCACCAGGTGCGGATCCAGACGATGCCGGGCTTCCCAGCCACGCTGCGGAAGGGCTTCCCGATCATCATGCAGCAGGAGGGCTGGTGGGGCTTCTACAAGGGCGTGGCGCCGCTCTGGGCCCGCCAGATCCCCTACACCATGATGAAGTTCGCCTGCTTCGAGCGCACCGTCGAGGCGCTCTACGAGTGAGTGGCACGCAGGGATACCAGGACTAGGAATGACTGCCAGAGATCCTAGCAGGAGCCAGCAACGTCATGGGGAAAATTGCTATATTACTTTATGGACCTTGGCTCCCCTTTTCTTCATGTACGTTTCGCTCTCACTCCTAGTCCAACATTGTTCTTAAAAAATAAACTGTCCTAATATGGGTGTCATGGCCTCTCTGCCGCCAGTGTTGGGGGTTGCTTTCTATTTGCTGTTCCCGGATAGTAATTATCGATAGGTGGAGATAATACATTTGGGAAGGTTAAGGTTCCATTTCATCGCATCTTTTATTTCGGAATTAAAGATCACTTCTTCCATAAGATGTTTTTGGTAGTTGATTGGGAATTGTTTTGTGTCCGTTATGTTGTCTGGCATTGTTTTTGTATGTTTGTTTTAGTATTGCAGGAATTGTGTAATATCATGCCCTGCATTACATGAAATGATAGCTTGCCTGAGCAATATTACCTGGGATCTCGTGTAAATACCGTTTGCTGCCAGTTGTGTCTGTGTCGTCCTCCCGTCTGACCAGCGTTCGTCTGTGGCGGCAGGAACGTGGTGCCCAAGCCGCGCGCCGACTGCACCAAGGGCGAGCAGCTGGTGGTGACGTTCGCCGCCGGCTACATCGCCGGCGTGTTCTGCGCCATCGTCTCCCACCCGGCCGACACCGTCGTCAGCAAGCTCAACATGGCCAAGGGCTCCTCAGCCATGGGCGTCGCCAAGAGCCTGGGCTTCATGGGCCTGTGGAAGGGCCTGACGGCGCGTATCATCATGATCGGCACGCTGACCGCCCTGCAGTGGTTCATCTACGACGGCGTCAAGGTGGCGCTGCGCGTGCCGCGGCCCCCGCCCCCCAGCATGCCCGAGTCGCTCCGGCTCAAACTGGCCGCCAAGCAGCAGTAGGCGGCGGTGCGGCGACGGCAGCGCGTGTGTGTGATGTAATGTCAGCTGTACAGAGGGTGTAGACGGACGCCGGGCACCGGCCGCATCGGCCCCGCCCAGCAATATATACACAGCCACCGGCTGATCCAACATCTGCCAGCCTTTCTCGTCTGGAGGGAAGGGAGAGGTGAAGGGGTTGGACGGGGATAGCGCGAGGGTCGGGTTCTGCCGATTACGGGAGCTCATACGTACTTAGGAATGTTTTGAGTGGTATGGCGTGTATATGCAATATTAACTAGGGGCGAGACACGATACCCGTTTTCACATCCAAGACGGCAGACAGCTTTTTTATTAACTTTTTTAATTGAATCACTTATTTTGGAATGCAAATTTTTCCGTCGCCGTTTGATTCATGGTTAACCTTTTCGAGAAATAATTTCTCTTCATACAGGGTCTATGTCAAATATACCAGAGGCTGAAGAACGTCGACAAGGCCAATAAATTGCACGGCGTGGTAAGTCGCTGATCGGGCCTTTACAAATTTGCGGTAGAAAAGACCTTAAAGGGTGGCGTGCTAGGCCTATATCTTTACAAATATGTGGTAAAAAGTGCCTAAATAATACTAATACGCATAGTTAAATATATAGGTATAGGAAAGTAACAAATTGTAGGCACTGCTTTACCGCATATTGCTACTAGCAGTATACCTAGATATCAAACACAATGTTAACAACGATCGCGTTTATTTGCAGCAAAAAAGTATGACTGAATAAAATACAACTTTTATTTGTTCATAACATATCCATTGTCGGGTTTTTGGGCTAGCTGGTGTCACATCCAACAGTCTATTCAGTACGTGAAAAAGCAAACAGACAAGCTACAGTTACTCAGTCATCAGGACTAATAACATCGGTTTTCGTGGTGCACTTTTCTGGTTTTAGTGACCAAATACAAACATAAATTTCACCAATATATTGTCATCAAACCTGAATGTTGTTGAGCTGCCAAATTTGCATGTGCGGTTCCAAAACGGCAATTTAAGAGAGGCCATGGCGGCTTGGGGAGCTAAATAAAATAAAAAAATATCACATAATTCTGAAGACTCCTGGTATTCCGCTTGCTTACTGCTCATGCATCGATAGCCGATTTCAAAAAAAAAATATTAAGAATTACTAAGATATTCTTATGTATCTTATTTTGGGTGGGCTATGGTCGGGCCCTCCTTTGGATCCACCCCTGTGAACTTGAGTGCTAGATCTAGGTATGGCGCGGTAATAACTTGTGCACGTTGGAAGTAAAAACGGTAACTTGGAGCGGCCCGCGGAAAAAATTAATGCAATGCTAGACCAGCAAACGAAGAAGATCTTGCATAAACCTGAGAACCAGCGCACGTGAATAAGTGTTCTCAATGTAAGGCATTCAATTTCCCCCGTTCGTGTTCATCATCAGAATATTTGGTCACTGGTGTCTGGCCACTTTTTTTCCCATTTGCATTGCTCGGTTGAGCTGTGGGCTTCAATGCCTGCGGCACAGTATAACTTCAGGCGCTTACTATACTAGTGCCATCTAGGAACAGGAATATAAGTAGACGGTTATTTGAGACGTCTTGGCGGATCCATAGGTGGTGGCACTGGCAGGGCTAATCCACGATTAAGACTGGCTGCAAAATAAAACAGCCTCCAAATCAAGTGAAACTGCTAAAGGATAACAAATAGTGTATCAGGGTAAAACCTCCGAACTTGTAAAGGCGAATCAACAGACTCGCTTTGTCCCCGTCTTGAGGTCAGCCCGTTGCCTTGCTTTGACTGAGATGGAAGGTTTCAAGGTCACAACATTGCAGGTATATTCTGGACTTAAAGCATAACGAGGTTATGTGCTATTCTGATAATGCTTATAGTTTTGTTAAAACAAAACTTAAATAAACATACCCAATAATTAACCAATGCAACTTAGATATGTTTTGGGAGCCCAGAACCCCACATAACACACTCAAATGGTAGCCACATGGTAATTATGCGGGCTAGCCCGCTTGCCAACGTGGTACCCATAATGATTTGAAAGACGTTTTGGCATGGTTACCATGTGGAGTAAGCCCAAACGGAAACCATATGGTCTCTGCATGGTTTCTGCAGGTTACCACATCGCCCATCTCAAACCCATATAGGGTCCACGTGGACATGCCCGTGTCCTTACCATGTTAAGTATGACAATTTCGCCTAAGCAAACCCATATGGTGCCCATACAGATCCCATGTGCAAGACCATGTTCTTTTCATGCCCATGTTGTGCCAATGCTGACCATCTTAAGCCCATATGGTAACCATATATGTGTGTTATGTGGGTAATAGCTTTGCTGCAGCCGCTGCTAGTGCCGGCACACCAACACATTATCGCACATGCTCAGAGTGGCTTATTTTTTATTTAGTATATTATTCACGAGCCACCTATTCAAACATTTTTGTTGTTTTAGAAGATTATGGAGCTGCTGATGGACAGATTGAAGTGATGGACATGCAGTAGTGGAAGCATTAAATTATGCTTTCGGCCGACGTTTATTACCTTCGTATGAGTACATCTGTCCTTATAAAGTGACTTTATTGTTGTTTTACTGTAGGTACACATTATCAAACGCCAGCGACGCTAATGAACACAGTTTCCGCCTTCCGGCTCATTATCCTTACTTATCAGGGGCGTTGGAACTGCTTTTAAGTTGCTGGGCGAACTTTTTGTCAATGGTATTATAGGTACTGAAAAATACTTTTCCGTATTTTTTTATACTGTATTTCTCTTTTACCGACGAAGATGTGAAAAACTCCGATGATTGTGCTCTTGTTCTTATACAAAGCCGAGTAATGTGCAAAAAGTTAGGGGGCGTCGACCCCACAGCTCCAAAGATGCGGGGCGAGTTGACCCCATTGCTCCCACCGTTCCGACGTCCCTGTTACTTATTAGTAAATAACACACATGGTTTTAGTCAACGACAAGCATACCTATTGCTTGCTCATTGCAAACCACATTGCAAACTCAAGCCGGTATATTTTGCTGGTATTTCCGGCGATTCAACAGAAAAAGCCACGTGGCATGTACGATGTTCATCCTCCAGTGATCACAGATGTGCATTTAATCTCTCTTTATTGCATTGCATGTAAGATGAAGGATATGCCTAGCTCCTCGTGTCAAAACAAAAAGCTAAAAGTGTGCCTCACCGTTAGTTGAAACCTCTTAAGACGTTCCACGGCCAACATCTGAGAACGCTATTATTCGCCAGGTGCAGCACATATGGTGCAGTTGTCTCTGCGTGATCCTTGACCGCTAGGCAAAACTTATTAATACTCCAGACATGTTTCTTAACTCCCTTCAGCTAAAAATTATAAAATCAACTCGAGTATGACTCATCAAGCCACTTCAATTTGTGTTTATCTACTCCAGGTGCTCCGTTAACCGGCGACCCGCCTGGGGTGCTAAAAGTAGCACCCCTCCTTTTTTACCTCCCGAAGAGGTAAGAAAGTGTGACTTCACGACACATTTTGTTCACTCAAATGTGTCTCACGGCCGTTGACACAGATATAAGACGTTTGCCGTTTCCATATTTCCGACGACCAGACGACCAGATTTACCAGAGTCATGATATGGTTCTATGACGCGACGACATAGCGACGGCATACATCATATTGTATGCTAATCTCAGGAAAGAAAATTACAACACTGTGATTGCAACCAGTTACAGCATTGTTTATGCATGAACGATGCAAACATTTGTTCTTTATATGTTGGAAATGGTTGAAACTCTTTGTGTCTTTTATCTTAAGCATAATAGGTCCCCACACCACCCCACCTCCGAATCCTCCATTCATAACGCACGCCTCCCCTCAGCCGGCGCGGGTGAGCCCAACACCCCAACATGGCGGCCGGCCGCAACCGCTCGACCCGGGATCACTGAACTAAAAATAGCTGGGATACAGATGGTGTCTTCTAGAGGTGGCAAAACATGGAACCGAGGAACCGGTCCACAGACCCATTCTGGACCCAGTTGGTTCCAGACTGAGTCCCGCTCAATTATACTGGGTACAGACTGGTTCCAACTGATGCTTCATGCTGGTTTCATGCTAGTAAGAACACAACATATTTGCAGGGTTCAATGTAATGCTGGCTAATCTGAACTAAATATAAATGAAACTAGAAAAGGCAGGCTGCTTGTAGTAGCTTTAGGGTGTAAATTTGTCAATATTACTTGTTAGACAGCATTTTGCTATTTGGGTGACTGGTTCCAAATGGGTTCATGGTTTCTTGACACTGGGTACAACTGGGTCCATTTTTCAGTGTTTGGACATGGTTCGAGTCTGGTTCTCAAAATTATCAATTTTTGCCACCTCTAGTGTCTTCCCCTGACGCCGCGGGTGTAGCGACCGGTCCGGAATTCTAGATGTCCCCGCCCCCTCCCACCGCGTCAACGTACCTCCCCAGTCGCAGGGCCCATGTTCAACGCTAGTGGTAGCAATCGGCTGAACGGTCGTCTCAGCCAGACTGTGATTGGTCGGTCTGAACGGTGGTCATCAGTGATTGGCTCAGAGACTGGGTGATATCAAAACTGGCTTCCAAATGACTCTATGGCGCAAAGCACCAATAATTCAAGTACTGGACTGCGATGTCTCTTGTGTCGTGTCTCCTTGCGTCTCGCCGACGAAAATCTTTAGCTTTAGCGTATCACTATGGAGTTGCAATACATCTCAGCGACGTTACGATCGCCCAGATTCCACTGCAGGTGAATCCTTGGCCATGTTTCACTAGCGGTTGGACTGGTTGGTTTTGTATAACAGGAGAGCAGTTTATTTTTTTTTAGCATGATTACAAAAATGGCGATTGTGATTATTGTGCTGTTTTGCATCAACTCCTAACACGCACCGTTTCAAGTCAGACAAATCTTAAAAACAAAAAATAACATCAATTTTGAGTTTGGCCGTACCGTGACCTGACCTTTGATCTTGCAAACCAAGTATTAAGCCTTTGTCAGACTCAGCTTTCGGAGACCTTTCGATCGCCACCTTGCACGTCTCGCTGCGGCTTTTGTTTTGGAAGATAACAGGGGGTGTAACTTTTAGCGCCCGCCGCCCTCTCCCTCCTCCCTAGTCGGCGAGTCAGGGTGGCGAAATAACCCAGTCGGTACCGGGCTAAGGCCGAAACAATGCTAGCAACGTTTATGTTGACCTTTGTTTGTGCTATCCTGCTATTTTGTTTATGTTGCAGCAGCACCAGATGATCTGATGTGATACAGAAACCAACGAAACTTCAGACGGAAACCAGTGAAAATCATCAGATTGATCGATGTATCGATCGTGGAGGCAATGCCTCCACGACTGGAAGGTGGTAAGACTTACAGGGTTATAGATTGACGTCGTAACGTATTAACATATTGTTCTGTATTTTATGATGCAACATTTTTGAAGTTGGTGTATGTGGGTGACAGCTCTCTGAAATTATGATCGAGTCTCGTTTCTGAAAGTAATATTTTAATAAGAGTAATTACGCATTTTTGCAGTTTTGAACTCAATAATCATTGTCATGGGGAAAAAACTGTCTTCTAATTTTACAAAGCTCAAGAGAGTTGCTGTCCATCTTTTTGGGATCCAACATATCGAAGGTTTTAGTTTCAATCAATTAATGTTGAATATCTCGCGTTGAATTTCTCAACCAACAAATGACTTTGTAGCTACCATACTGTGAATATTTCATCCTAGGGACCCAAGCTAAAACGTCGAATGTTTTACGTGTTTCTCAAATGTTAGCTTGTTGAATACAGAAATGGTTAAGATATGGGTTCAATTTCTTCGCTATAACATATTTAGTGTGCACTTTGCACTCTGTATGTTTATAATGATGGTGCAAATAACGATTTTTAATGGGTTGATAAGATTACATAATAGGTCGCCACGTCCGGAGCTAAACTGACGATTTCAATGTTTTTTTCTTAAAATGTTTGCTGATTGTTCCTCAAAGTTTGGTACATATTGGCAAAACATAGAGTTCATAAACAAGCCCTGTGACTTCGTTGGAACTCCAAACTCTGCAACGATGACTTCCTTAGGACTATTAAAACTGTGTTGATGACACCATTCATGATGAATCACGATATGTGAGGCAGGCTAATTTCGGTTTGGACTGTGAATTCGTGACTGAGCGCTTGGTTAGTAGGAACCGGCTAGTGATGTCAGTATCCATAAATTTCCTCACCAATGCCAAACTAATACCAAATGAGAGGCATTTTGCTTGACCGAGTACTGACCGAAATTAATTGAAGCCATAATTCCCTGAATTTGACCGATTTGTGAATGTTATGTTTTTTTTAAACGCACTGACATACATAGCTGTGTTTTATATTACAACCAATAAAGCAAACATATACCTACAGTTTACAGAACGACAGATAATTGTGAAAAAGGTAAATACAATTACAAAGCAAAGTAGTAGATGACATAAGCATGGCCAATAATGGCAATAAGCCAGGCCAATTACAGGTATTGGAATAGTTATTTCAAAGCACCTCACGTACTTCTGTGAGTATAATATCCTCAACCTATTTACATTAATTGAACAAGTTCGCTGGATATAAATAGGAAATCAGAGCCACTGCGCTGGATAGAAATTATAATGTTAAGATAATATTGACCAATAAGCGTCCCCAAAAATATACCTGTTCGACGAATTACCAAATTGGTCACATATTTTTTCATTACCCAAATTTGGGTTCCGATTGACATCACTAGTGCGTACTGACCGTTATAGGCTGGGACGCGTGTTAACCTGGCATTAATTTGGCTAGGAGCATTTTTCTTCGAAGTGTGGATGGATTCACCTAGAAGTATACAAATAAAATAAAACAAATATATGTATAGTACATACATAATACATACAGGGTGTTGCAGGTAAATTGGGACAAAACTCAAATTCACATTGCAGATTTGTTAATAGGAATAAAATGCTGAAACTTATACATCACACTATTTTAACAATGCTCTTTCATGTGAAATCAAAATTGTGGTGATCACACGTAGTGCGGTCATGACAGAAAGGCACAGTGACACTATTGTTGAAATGGTCCGCGCCGGCCAGA
>JARBER010000013.1:13682-34353 GCA_030265075.1 Balanus glandula | reverse complement strand
TTCCATTCGCCGATGATCTTGTCGAAGTTCCTGGCCTTCTTCTCCATGGCGTTGGCCAGCTGCTGGGCGCGGTCAACCTCCATGTGCATATCCTCGAGCTCGCCGCTGAGGCGCTGCTTCAGCTTCTCCAGCTGGATGTTCTTGGTGTTGAGCGACTCGAGCTGCTCCTCGGCCTCCTCCAGGCGCGCGGACAGCTTGCGGCGGTGCTCCTCGAGCTCCTCGGCCCTGCAAGGAGAGGGAAGTGGTGGTCAGACGGGTTTCGAGGGTTCGGTTGTCCGGTAGTGAGAAGTCGTTGGAATGCAACCAGCGGCTACCTGGGCAAAGAGGGGTAAATTAAATTGGTAATTGTTGATTGGCCTCAATGTCAATGGCATTCTAGCGATGCTTGAGCAATTCGACTGGGGTTAGATTTTCCCTTACTATCCTTGCCAAATTGTACTATTTACCACTACTAGAAAGTTTCGCTACTCTGTGAGATCAACAAAACAACGCCCAAATCTTCTGCCCGTTCCGAAGCTGTGTACTTTCTGACGTTTTACATCGAGGTCCAAAACCCCTCGCTTGTAGGATCGCTTTCCTTGGATGGATCCTTGGATCGTGTCCAATAATTTAAGGGTCGCGTCCAAGATTCCTCACCTGGCAAGGCCGTCCTGCTCGTACTTCTGGCGCCACATCTGCGACTCGGCGTTAGCCTTGCTGAGCTGGCGCTGGAGGTCGGCCTTGTGCTCGGCCTCCTCCTCGACCTGCTCGCGCATCGAGTCGAGGTCGTGCTCGAGGTTGCGGAACTTGCCGAGGATGGTGGCGCGCTCGCGGGACTCCTCGTCGGCCATGCGGCGGGTGTCCTCCAGCTGAGTGGTCAGCGACACCTTCAGCTTGGAGAGCTGCGAGATCTGGCTCTCAGCCTCCTCGAGCTGCGGAGTAGAAAGAGGATAGTTGGTTAAGCTGCGTTTGAGTGTTTTGTGCAAGTCAGTTAGCACGTATCCTCGCCATATTTGTAATGTCGTCTTCTCTGTGCAACTTTGGGGTATCTGCCCTTGGACAACAACAAGTATTTATTGAGGTTTGCGATTCAGTTCTTTCGAAATTCTGTTCTTTCATGCAGTATTTTGTAACAGTCATTCTAATTATTGTCAGGATTTCCTATACCGTGCGCTGCTCTGAGCCCAATTCCAAAGGCGTGCATTTAGTCGCAACGCTTCTCAAGTTTTCTGCGAGCCCCGCTCTCGTCACCCTGTCTGACCTGGCGGCTGTACTCGGAGTTCTCGATGCTCAGCTTCTTCTTGGAGGCGTCGAAGTCGTTGAGGGTGCGGTTGGCCTCGTCCAGCTTGGAGGTGACCTCGTTGATCTGCTGCTGCAGGATCTTGTTCATCTTCTCGGCAGCAGCCTGGTGCATATATTAGTGTCAGAAATGGGACCGTTTTACAAGTGGGAGACATAGAGACTGGACCGGTGTCCGTTCGTAGCCTAACATGAGGTATCTTGATATGAGACTGCATGATGATTTATCGCTCGGGATAGCTCACTTTCTTCAAGAATAAAATACGATAGATTTGGTTTGATTGAACTAAATTTACTGAAGTGAATTTTGCTTAGCTTTATTGACTTTTGTATTTCTATTGAGGTCCTTTCAAGTCGAAAATCATACAAGCATACGCGATGGTGTAAAAAGACGTTGATGAGGCTTTGAACACTACCAGAGCTAAGAGGAATAAGAACAGCCTATTTTCCAACTTTAAATTTAACCAATCGTAAGGTGTGAAAAGAAAAGTGAACCGAAAGTTTAAAATCGCTCATAAAAAAAATATGTTACCTGGCTCGGAAAGTGTAAAACAGGAAACATCCACAGCAAATGGTATTCATCATGTGGGCAGTAGAGTATTCGAAGAGAAATCATATGGTAGTAAGTCAAATCAAAACAATAGTTTTGATATAATCGTTTAAGTACCAAACAAAGAAGAAGCACATGTTGAGCTGTGGTTCTGATTCGTTATGATCATTCTACATGCAGCATGATACCCTGTAGCTGTGGTTGTCCGCTCTGTTCGCAAAAGCACGGCACTGTTTGTTAGTAGGGGAAAAGCACTGCGCCGGTCGCACCCAGCGTCCGGCATTTTACCGAGTCGAGCTGCGCCCTGTGCAGAGTTGTGCGTCCCTCCTGCACGTCGCTCAGAACTCCGGCGCGATCCCGCTCGGCACTACAAGACAACATGGCGCACGTGCATCAGTCAAAAATATCCAGAAAACTGCTCGATCTTCCGGCAAAAAATGCCCGTCAGAACGCTACGGAAAAATATATCCCGAGGTACTGAAAAGGTTACGCTATTCTAAGGTGGTGGTGAGGTCTATAGTGCTCTAAATATACCTTATCATTGGAGGCAAAGCTAAGACCGGAGCGGAGGTCCATTACGTCGGTGGCTGCAGATTCGCGGTCCTTCTCTGATCTGGAATAGTTCGGTTTCGTGCAGTCTGCTACATCACACCGTAACTAGGGCCATCTCTTACTCTGTACACTCGTCGAATGTGTCGACCAATACAGATCACTATCGACAATATCTAATTCGATCGACTGCTAGCTAGGAGGTCAAATGGCGGTTGTTCTAAACCGTCCATCTTCAGCTGCTGGGTGAGGTTGGCTCGCTGTCCAACGAGTCCTACGTCTGCTACGCCTGCTTCACACGTCAGACTACCGCGTACCTTATCCCTGTTCACCATCTCAACAGCCTGCCTGGCATCGTGGGCCTCGTGGGCGTAAGAAGTGCGCTCCTTCTCCAACCTAAAGTACGGAACATGCTTAATGCGTGTCTCCGCAAGATGAAAAGTACGGCTTTTGACAAGACCCTGTGCAGTATGTCTTAAACGATGATATTGTGATGAAAACGGACAGAAAGCACATGACCTATAACACTGAAGACATGGACATTATTCATAGGTTTCGTTTTCTGTTACTTTGAATCACTCGGAGTCAATCCTCTCGGTTCAGTTGATCAACACGCTTCAATGGCGCTCAAATAGAAGCAAAGTACACGTTTGTCACTCACTTGGCCTTCATCTTGTTGAGCTGGTCGATCTGCTCGGACATCTCGGCGATGGCGTCGTTGTGACGACGACGCAGGCTGGCCAGCGATGACTCGTGCTGGATGTTCTGTGAACCGGCAGTGCGGACCAGTTATAAATGAGCAGAAAACAGCACACTTGCGATACGTTAAGATGTATCCCTAAACATTCCTCGGACGTGCGGTCTTAAACACTTTTCGGGAGTAAAGCGTAGTCTTCTGTGTGCTGCTTTTCTACCTTATCGGAAATTTCAACTTTTAGAACTAAATAGAAACGGAAGGTAAGAGACATCGAGCCCTCGAAACACCATTCCTTGTGAGCATCAATACATCCCCGTTCCTCACCCAGACTCCATCGCTCTATATTCGGCAGCAGTAAAATGAACCCCATCTCCTGTCTACCAGTGAAGTTCTGCCCGAGCTGTAAGCTCACCTGCTCCTCGATGTCGCGACGCAGCTTGGCCAGCTCAGCCTCGCGCTTCTTGTTGAGCTCGATCTGAGCGGCGGTGGCACCGCCGGCCTCGTCAAGGCGCTCGCCCAGCTCCTCAAGCTCGCGGGCCTGCAATGGTGATGCCGTGTGTCACAAGAGCGTGTCAAGGGGTTGAGCCATGGCTCGAACGCGGTCTAGGTGCAAATATGACTTGTCATTTTTGTCCCCGGGAATCAAAGATAGTGATAATGCAAGCTAGAGAGTTGTTTGACTACCATATCATAAGCATTTAAATGTCATATTTTTTGTTTGCTACAGTGAGCTTTCTCAGGATATTTTCTATCTACTTCATAACTCTTCACATTCCATTTCACAAATATCTTGTACCCAGCCATTATCAAAAGTAATCCTGACAAGCCGTGTACCGGCTATATTCTCATCCGATCCCATAGTGCAAGAACGTAGTATATCCTCATCCCACTTCTTCTCCATCATGTACTGGTGACACACGACCGCAAGGACCCCGGTCGGCCTACTGACCAGGTCGGCACGCTGCTTCTCGGCCTTGGCGCGGGCCTGGCGTTCGGCCTCCAGCTCCTCCTCCAGCTCCTCGATACGGCTCTGGAGCTCCTTGATCTGCTTCTGCAGCTTGCTGACCAGCGACTGCTCGTCCTCAAGCTTGGCTGCGGAGGTACGGAGACAGTCAGCGGCGGGCGAAGACAGCTGGGTGTTGCTCAAGTGCTTTGCT
This sequence comes from Balanus glandula, assembly GCA_030265075.1. Taxonomy (NCBI): domain Eukaryota; kingdom Metazoa; phylum Arthropoda; class Thecostraca; order Balanomorpha; family Balanidae; genus Balanus; species Balanus glandula. Next base: position 30,122 of record JARBER010000013.1, on the reverse strand, counting down.
TACAGTTAGTCATCACGGTATTGCTTGAGACGTGAATGAAACGGGGTGGAGTCACTCAGAGCCTCCCTCAGATACATTTATATCCCAATAGGACCAAAAGACGCTAAACCCAGATTACCAAGTCGGGTGAAATATGAAATCCATGAAGAGAGACAAGCCAGCAATCGCAGTGCAAGCACTTCACAGGAAACTTATTCAGTGTTCACATTCGAGTGAGTGAGTTTTAGACTGATAGACAACTGCCCTGCTGCTGTCTAGCCGACAGCCACCAGTCACTGACGCGAACGCCATCCGTTCCACTCACCAGACAGGGAGGCGATCTCCTTGTCCTTGCGGGCGATGGTCTGCTCGAGCTCCTTCTTGTTGCGCTCGAGGTCGGCGACAGCCTCCTGAGTCAGCTTCAGGTCGCCCTCCACCTTCCGCTTGTTCTTCTCAACGTCGGCGCGCAGCTTCTTCTCGCGCTCCAGGGAGTCCTCCAGCTCGTCGAGGGTCTGCTCAAGCTTGGCCTTGACCTTGTTGAGGTGGTTGACCTTGTCCTCCTGGGACTGCAGGTCCTCGGCGGTCTTCTGCTGGTTCTCCTGTGGGCGGGAAGAAAGAAGAGGATTAGAGCTGTGCACGATACGCTGCGAAGAAGTGGCATATCGCTTTGTGAAGTGACTACTGACTCAGTATGTGCAGTTTTGTAAGTTTTTTGGTCGACTTGGTCTGTTGTTCCTGAGCGCATTATCTACCGAATATCTGTCGAGTAAACTTTCAACTGAAATAAAATGTCTGGTCACACATCTCCCTGTTGCTCAGTCACCATCTGCATCTACCAACCTGCAGCTGCTTCTTCTCCTTGTTGAGCTTGCCGATGAGCTCGTCCTGGTGGGCGATCTCGTCGTTGAGGTTGCGGATCTGGTGGTCCTTGGTGGCCTTATCCTGCTCGCCCTTCTGGATGGTCAGCTCGAGGTCCTCAATGTCCTTCTTCTGACCGCCCATCTCCTGCTCCATCTTCTTCTTGGCCTGGTTCAGGGCGTTGCGGGCCTCCTCCTCCTGGGCCAGACGGTCCTGGGTGTCCTGTAGGTCGAGAAATAACACAAAGTCAATCGTTGCTGTAGGACAGAAGGTAAGTATATTTACTTTCGTTAGGTCACTCAGCATCAGGTAATGTGGAAGCTATTATCCGATGCAGTAGATACGTTCTCTGACTCTGTTCTTCAACGAAATGTATAGAAGAAAGAAGTCTATGGAAGTACGCAATTGGTACCGTATTGCTGCCACCATACTCTCGGACTGCGCCAAGAATGCGCCACTTACGGAGAGCTGGTTCTCAAGGTCCTGCTTCTGGGCCTGCAGCTTCTGCTGCTTGGAGTGGAAGTCGCTGAGGCTGCCCTTCTCCGAGGCCAGGGAGTCCAGCAGCTCATTCTTCTCCCTGTCGAGCTTGATGTTCTGCTCCTCCAGCTGCTTGCGCAGCTTCTCTTCCTTCTCCAAGGCGTCGAGGGCCTTCTGGGCCTTCTCCTCGAGGGCCTGTACAGGTGTCAGGGAGACGTCACAATTGGTCGTGGGTGCAATACATGAGATTTAGATGAAGAAAAGAAGTTCAATTGTAATATGATTAGGGCACATGCCTAAATAATGCGCATTGTTTAGATAGCATCTGTACTATCATTTTATGTTGAATTATTGTGCATTTTCTGTAATTCGTGCTGTCAAAAATTTGCCATATAGTTGTCAAATTGTCAACTAAATCCTAAACAATTTATAAACAGTCAGATGTAACAATGTCCGGAATGAAATCCGTTAACTTCTTTTACTTCCGGCAAAAATCAGCAGATAAACGTACGCGCATCTCATCCTCGATACGGGTGACGTTGAGCATGGGCTTGATCTTCTGCCACAGCTTGAACCACATCCAGTTGCGCAGCTGCATGTACTTGCGCAGGTTGCGCTGCACCACGCAGAGGGCAACCCTGTCGGACAAAGAAGTCAAGTTCAATAGAGCACGAGCTACGCAGAGCATTTTGCGACGCTGCAGTTGAATGAGTGCGAACTGCACTATGACAGGACTGGCTAGGAGCAAGCGAAAATATTAAGCACGGTATGCTTATACCTATGAAGCTGAAGGACACAAGACTGAACAATTATTTTCAAAAGAGAAGCTGCCGTTGTTGGACAAGTGCTTCAACATGAAGAGCGGTAGTACTTCTGGCCCGGAGTTTCGGCCGCCTAGCAAGACCACTGACCTCTGGTCCTGCAGCTTCTTGTAGTCCTTGCGGGAGTAGTAGCCACGGATCCATGCCTGCAGCCAGGAGAAGATCTTGGAGAGCCGATCGTCACGAAGCTCCTCCATCTGTCCCAGGACTCCGGCGCGGAAGAACACCTGGTAGGTCGGTAAAGGTCAGCAGAGGGCGGCCGATGCTGGAGTCGGGAGATGGAGAGCATGCTACTTGGTGACTCGCCGTCTGATGGACTGTCGTACTGGCTAGGAGCAGATAGATTCCTGGTTACTCGAAAGCTTATTCAGTTTACTTTACAGGATGCTTTGCCCGTAGCCGGGAAAAAACACATTGATTTGAGGTGCCTTAATTGATATTTGTTATCGATAATGTAAAACTAACTGCACGTTTGAGAACATAGGGTGGCAGAGGAGCAAGTAAAAATTGCAAATGACTTCTATAAAAATTGCAATATGGAGTAAACAAAATAAACTATTATGACTTACCAGCGCTGGAAGAACCTCTAAAAGGCAAGGTAAATAGTTGTTAGATGAATTAGTGCAGTGCAGCAAGGAAAGTGCAGGAACAATTATGGGGAAGCAGGTAAGCATATATTGATAAACATTTGCACACCGCCTGGAGGAGAGTGTGTATGGTCGAAAGTTGTGCATACCTAGAGAGGTTGCAGAATGGAAGTTGATGAAACAACTTTTCAACGTAGTAGGTGTTACAGGGCATAAGGTATTTCCTTGGATAAATCAAGGAAATGCTGCAAAGTGATTCCACAAGAATTCCACAGTGGTTTCACGGCCATATCTTGAGTGCAGCTTAGTGGAGCTGGTGACGATGCTGGTGAAGGAGCGTGCTTCGAGTATATCGACCTTCAGAAAAGATGTCAGCAGCGGGCCGAATGTGAAAGCTACCTTTCCGAGACCGTATCTGTATTGTCCGTCGAACTGATACAATTTTGAGAGCATCTTCCTGGTGGCCTTGCGTGAGTCCATCGACTCCGGGATCGTCTTCAGCAGCAGGATGCGGTAGCTAGTCGGCATCGGGTGGCGTTAGCGCGGTCAGCTCCGGACACAAAGCGATCAATAGCATGCAGATGCAGAGCGCAACACTGGTCAGAGCATGGTGAGTCGGCGGCTGTTTGAGCAACAGCGGTTGGTCGGTGACGAGCAGCAGCGGACGCTGCCGGCGGCGACAGCGCAAAGGTTATAGCATCATTGTCAGTCAGGCTGGCTGGAAGGCAAGCGCCGGTCGTTACGCGTCACCCAGACACACACATAAACGTACGTCGACCGGATGGCTTTGTTGCCATCCCTCTGTGCGTGGCGACCTCTCGCACGTGCGGCTCACAGGGGCAAGCAGGACGCTGGTTGACTGGGGACACTCAACTGTAGGAGAACGGCTAACTTCTCTACCTCATGCGGGCCTCCTGGGGACATACGGGGCACGTAGACAATGGTGGGTCTGCTATAGGGTGACGGATGGGGCCGTGCGACACTCTTGTTCGGTCTCGGGGTGCTACAACATAGGTCACTCAGGGTGTCCGGGTGGGTGAAGGGGGACGTGGGGGGCGAGTACACAGGGGTGAATAGGCCTACTAGGGTGGGGGATGACGACGTGCGACGTTCTCGATCTGGTTCTGGGACTGCTACAACAGAGGTCATTCGGGGGTCTCGGTTGGTGACTGGGTGGCAAGTCAGGGTCGTGGGTGCATGGGTGACAGGCAATCAACTATAGGGTGACATCCACGGTCGATGTGGTAGTCAACTCTATCAATACACTGGAAGTTCATTCCGGTGGGTTACAGTAATTCGTTCATAAACAGGGTTCGGTCACGATCTGGGGTTTTGAGATTCATTCTTAGGTAGTGGAAAGTAGGCTTTAGACAAAATTGGCATACTCTTGGACAAATTGACGGTTCATGCTACGAAACCATTCGTCGGCAGGGACACAGGGTTACATGGACATTCGTCTCGGTCATTTCCTGGCATCAGGAGGTTAATTTTGCATTCCATGTAGACGCTGCCCGTTCTCTGTATGAGCATCATGACAATGCTCAGAAAATCAGAAAGACAAGAGCCTCTGATGAAACGGCACTACCTTGGTGTGTCCCAGACGGAATTTCTCCGGTTCAAGCTCGATGACCTCCATGCAAACCTCGCACGCGTCTTTCTCCTCCTTAGCTTTGCTCATTTTCTTCGGAGCAAGAATCATGTAGCTAAAGAGAGGTAAGATGGTGCGGAGTGAGCAGAGAGTTCGATTAAAAGAACCCCGGGTGGCTGGCAGGGCACGAAAACACTGCACTCAGAAGAGAGGGAGCATAGAACACTGCACTCTGGAGAGAGAACGGCATCCAAGCGGGAGGGTGGGGGTTACATCACACGTTGATCTGTCTGCAACTGCTGTTGCAGGACCACTGGTTCAGGGTGTCATCAGGGCGTCACTCAGGGTGTTCATGGTGTCATTCAGGGTGTTCAGGGTAACACCAGGGTGTCACTCAGGGCGTTCAGGGTGTCATTCAGGGTGTCATCAGGGTGTCATTCAGGGTGTCATTCAGGGTGTCATCAACAGCGAGTGAGGCGAGGAAGCCTGTCACTTTGTGGGAGGAAGAAAAGCAATGTGGGACATCATTCCTTAGAAGATGGTAGTGAAGAAAAAGAGATAATTCAGACACTCAAAGGGTTCAGAAACATTGAATCAAAAACATCACCAAAAATACAGCAGAAACTGTAGAGATTTGAAAATACAGAAGATTACTGAAAGCGACAGAGAAATTGTCAAGCTTCTGCAGTTTAGAAAGCACCGCTGGTGCTTTTTTGAAAACCGCTTCGAAGTGTTTAGAAGTTGTCAACCAACACATTATCGAAAGCAGTGGCACTACCTTTGTATGCCCTAGGCGGAATTTCTCCTGGTCAAGTTCGATGGTCTCCATGCAAACCGCACAGGCATCTTTCTCCTCCGTAGCCGCTTTCATTTTCTTTGGAGCGAGAATCATGTAGCTACGGAAAAGTGCAAAAGTGCATGGGGCCTTAGATAGATCCCGGTTGGATGGGTGTTCCATTTGAGGGAGGGGCACTTCAGTCAGTAACCACACTCCATGTCCGGGATGCCGAAGGGTTTCACTCTGCTGAAAGTAGGGTCAGGCTATCGAGGTATACACTCCTGTTTGGGGACCTTTACAGGTGCATCGCACTACATGGGGAGGAAGCGAAACATACGGGGCAGCATTACCTAGTCAAGCAAATGAAAGTCGACTGGATAACTTTCTGGGGCATTGAAGGTGGAGTGGGGGAGGGGTATTGTTGCGAGGCAGCATGGTTCGGTGCAAGGGGACGCAGCTCATTCCGTTCAGCCAGCAGTCACTGTGGAGGGGAAGGTCAGCGGACCAGGTCGAGTTTCATCGTTGCAGGTGGGTTCCTGGGTTGCATCGGGGAGCGAGTCAACTCAGGTAAACGTCGACACTCTATTCTATAGGTGTTATTCAGTGCTGATCGGGGGGGGGGGGGGGCGGGGGCACTGGGGACTGGTCGGTCGGCTCGGGCTGGGGACGTGCCGGAACATCTCGACTACGTCGGGGACAAGTCCTGTAAGGGGCATTCCAGTTGCGGGAAGAGCGGGTACGGAGACCGGCTCGTCGGTACGCGCTTCGCGTGGATGCTGTGCAAGAATCGTGGAGGTGCAGCGATGCTACCTTGGTGTGCCCAAGGCGGTACTTCTCGGGATCCAGCTCTACGCTTTCGAAGCACGCCTGCGCTGCGTCTTTCTCCTCCTTGGCCTTCTGCATCTTCTTCGGGGCGAGGATCATGTAGCTAAAGGAGTGACAAAATGATGAAGTCAGCAGTGTTGTGTATGTTCTGTTTTGTAAGGAGGAGTTGTCTTGGGAGAAGTGGGCTGGTGGGTGACGGAAGGATTGGTTTCGCCTCGCTGAAATAAACCATTTGATATGCCTGAGGCATCGGTTCTGTTCAACGAAGGAGAATGCAACATATGAGTATAAGGTAAAGGCAGAGCATCTGAAGCTCAATGGAAAGATATTGAAAGGATATGATATACGGCTGCTACGCTATGAAGAATGCTCACGCCAAACGAAACTAAGCTACGCTATAATCGTTCGTAACCATTGCATGCCTTTTCAATGTAAAGGTATCGAGAAACCAGGTGATTTGTGTTGTGCCACTCTAATTGTCAGGAACTTTATGTAGCGGGATAGGCTAGGGTATTTTGGAGCCAAATCAGATGTTTTGAAACACTGAAAGTACGACGCTCTTTCTTCAAAAATGCTAGCACATGTCTTGCTTCTTGTACGCACTAATCTATGGTATCAAACTAGTTCAATAACTGTACTCAGTATACAATCACTGCCCACCATTAAATTAAAGCTCGCCCCTTTTCCGAAATTACTAGCCCCTTACGGTATGCAGTACAGGGAAAAACTTCAACTATTGTGGGAATTCACGGATCTCTGGAGGTATTTCAAACCGTCTACAAGTTCAGTAAGACCAAGTGTCTGGGACGATCTAAGCTATATGTCACGCACTCGTATAGCCACCCGGCATAGTCTACGGCCATATAGCAAAACAGTCCATACGTATATGACTATCTGCCCCAGCCCATGACCTCTAGGCAATAGCTACGTGATGCACCAAGGAGGCTGAAGGCCCCATGGCCTAAGCTATGGTAATCTCTCTAAAGCGGCATTGCCTTGGTGTGTCCGAGACGGAAGAGCTCCTTGTCGAGAGCAATCTTATCGAAACAGGCCGCTGCCGCCTGCGTGTCTTCCTTCTCCTTGGCCATCTCCTGAGCGGCCAGGATCTTGTACCTTGGGAGCGATTGGACAAACGACTCGTTCACTCATTTGACATATAGTTAAAAAACGCCCATAGGCGGGCAGGAAAGCTCAGAAGGCATTCGTCCGCTGCTGAAGATACGGTGCAGCGCGTTCTGGGGGAGGGGAGGAGCGAATGAAAGGTTGGACTGCGGTTGAAGATAGCGGAAACTTTTGTCAAGGACGAACAATGTTTTGTCCAAGGGCGGTGAAGTTTATTGGTACTATTGCCATTTGTTTGCAAAGGATAGGATTTTATAAGACAATTTAGGTTAACTGATTTACGAAAACTAATAAGTACGACAGTTAAACATACCCATATGCATATGAACGAAATTGTCAGTATGGACATGTACACCATTTACTAACTCGTCAGTCTACACTATATATCTTTGACGCCTGCAACGCACAATTGTAAAACCACAGATGGTTATCACACTCACACACGTATATACATAGTCCAATATACACAAAGGTGTGGCATTCATTCGAGACGACTGCTCTTTGAAAGGGTAGCACGAGTACTGCAACAGCACGTGACGACTCTGAAAAACAAACTGGTACGTCTGCGGAGTATTCCGGGTGGAATCCGCCAAACATTCTGCCAAGTGGAGAAGGTTAGTGACCTTGGTATGGCCAAGACGGAACTTCTCTTCCTCCAGCTGGATCTTCTCCATGCAGATGGCCGCGGCCTGCTTATCTTCCTTCTCCTTGGACATCTCCTTGGTGGCCAGGATCTGGTAGCTGTTGAAGCGATTGGAAACAGTTTGGGCTAATTGTAGCGCAGGCGTCTGATGCTACACATAGATACTTCCCCGCGTAGCTTTCAGGAGACACGTGGCTCACGATGCAGTCATCACCAGCTTCACGCGATCATTAACAGTAGAATATTTACTGTGAAAACAGGTATATAATACGAAATAAGTATTTGTCAACCCTTTGTCGCTACCTGTGCACATGCATGTGGTGTCTGTCTGTATCTGTATTTGGGCGTGGATGTGCGTGTCAGTAATGTATGTATGTGTGTTTGTGTGCTGTGCGTGAGAATGGGTGTATGTTTTTGTACCAGTACGCATGCATGTACGTGTGTGTGACTGTGATTTGTATGTCTTGCTGTAATGTGTCAGTGTATAGGTTTGTCTGCATGTCCTTATTTACTGTATCACATTTGCCTGTGTACCATTTGTTTGGTTGTTGAGCACTTACCGGTGCTTGAAGTCAGTGTAGACCATGCGGTTGGGGAAGCCCTTGCGGCAAATACGGATGCCTTCAAGCACACCGTTACAGGTGAGCTGATGCATCACCAGGTGGGAGTCGATCACGCCTGTGGAGATCGGCGGGTGTCAGTTCAACAGTTGGCTGGAAGCAACACAGATTGGAGGACACCTTGGCAGTGGACAATCTTTGTTAAAATTTCGACCCACTTTCGTTGTCTGATTGATTGCACTCTCATGGTGTTTAAAGCACACTTATCTACATCGCAATTCGCAAAAAGGCGTTCAGATTGTCAGTTTCTGTCTGACACTCAAATGTTTCCGAATACTGTCAAGGTTCTGAGCATCCGACTAGCGTTCCTTCCGAAGATCCCATCGTCTCACCGGTCTGCTTGAACTCGTTGGGGATGATGCAACGGATGAAATGAGGCTGTGTGCTGTTCAGCGTCTTCATCAGGCCGTTAAGCTGCTCCTGTGGACGGCGCAGGGCAACGGTCAGGGGGCCGTCGGACGCAGACAAACAATGCGGCACATCACACTTGTGAGCGCGGCGATGGTGGGACAATGGGAGGGTGGAGATGGGCGTCGGGGAAACTTCGAGGAACGCCGTAAATGAAGACACAGCATCTGGACCGGGGGTGAAACAGGTATCTGCGTAGGATGCAGCACAAGAGGCTTTTTTGACGAAACACAAGAAGCTGTTTTGAGCATGAGACAAGAAGTGGCCTCGGACGCGAGGCAAGAAGCTGGCAAAGATGTGAGCCAAGCAGCCGGCCGCAGCCGACAGCCACCAGGCGTATTATGACATCGCACCAAGTGTTGAATGAAAAATTAGCAAAAGCACGAGCGTCAAATTGCATTATTAGTAAATTCCTAGGAACGAAAATGTATACGTTTTAAACTTGCATGAAGCACAATTTTGCATTTTGGTATCGTTTAGCATATAGGCAGTGATAACTTCACATGAATAAAATGAATGATATACATGTAATATCATGGCATTGTTCCCAATAAACGTGCAGCTAGCTAGGAAGTCAACAAATATGGGCACAACGGCGTCGCGAGGGGTAGAAGGGGTTGATCTTCATGACATTGATGGTGTCAATATACCATTGAAAGATACTAATCTGCTTGGAGCTTATCCAACCCTGGGAGGGTTACCCACTCCCTGGCGACGCCGCTGTGAGATTGGCGAGCCCGTGTCGATCTGGGTTAGTGACCCAGTCCTGACATCGGGTCACCAGGGATGCTCGATCATAATCGAGTAGGCAGAGGACGCGAGGGGCGCGGCGAGCTAGGTGGGAACAAGTGACACAGCAGGAATCGCCGGACTGAGCGGCTCCAATGGCAGAGGAAATTACAGTGTGATGAGGTGCACCGCTCTGGGCGTCAACTCGATTGGTTTATGTCATTACGAGGGCGCTGCCAACGTGGGGATCACCATATCAACGTCACGGGAACATGCCAACAATGTATGTGCATACAACAACCGAAACAACTACCAGGGGTCGCCGCTGCTCCACCTGTGGAACGTGCATCCATCGACCATGACCACCATACGGGCAATACAGGGGTGGGGGCTGGGTTTACTCCGGTGCAGGTCTGTCCAGGTACGCCTTTCTGCTGCGACGTCTCTGTGCGGGAGCATGGCTGCCCTGTCGACGGGGATCGGGGTGGCCGAGGCCAGGGGCGGGTACCAGGGGTTCAGAAGGGCGGGAGGGTGCGAAGACTGCTCCGACTGGACGCTTCATTCCTCTGCGTATGGTCACGACAGCTGCTCCGGCTGGCAGATGGTCGACGTGCAACGGAACCGACTTGGTCTATCTGCGGGTGGGGATCACATTCGTTCGTGCACGGGCTCCGGGTGCCCACGTGCATCTAGGGTGCTGGGAGACACCAACACGCTGCGCTCTCCATACCCTGTACGATGACGATACGGTGGCAAAGCCAGCACCCTTCTTGCGACCGCCTTGAAAGGACACAACATCGTGGCGTCAATGAAGCGGAATGGCGCAACACACGCGCGGCGACGTTCCGGCAGCGGTGGGACGGGGTCGCACCGCCGCCGCAACGCGCCCCAAACACGGACACTGAGCACGCGGACGCCAGGTCGACTGTTGCCGTCACCACCGACCAGTTGGGTCGTCTGTGGGTAGATGCTAGACACGATGGCATCCGGTCGTCCCGGCGTCCGCGTCGGAGACGAACGCGGCCCAACAGTGACAGCAGGCTGAAGATACAAAGACTCCATGAGTGCGTCTTTCCCAAGGATCGATGCCAAATTTATCAAGATGAAAATGAGTCTATAGATCCGAACGTCGTCATTGTCTTGATATGTGAAGCGTAAATGTGCGCTCTGAGCGCAACGGTCCGGACTCCTCTGGGGAGGGTGGAGATCAAGAGCGTCTGCTGCCTGCTGTTAGGCCACGCTGTCCCCAGGCACCTCTGTGCGACAGTGGCGGAATATTTACCCGGTACAGAGCCGACACCGTTTGGAAGCCGGAACCCTTGGCTCGCTTGCCGCCTGCGGTTCATGGGTATTAGTTGCACAGTCAGGACATACTGCTAGGCTGAGTTTAAACTGACTTCCATTGACATGTATTTGCGAAGCAAGTTGAACTGCTCGTGTTTACGTTACACGTTTACTCAGTAAGTTTTACATCAGTTTACATCAGTTATTATCTACATCAGTAATACTTGCAAAACATGTATCAAGCATCAGTACCAGTGGTGGGCAGAGGTTCGTTTCACCGTTCTGTTGAGTCTGTTACTTTGTAAAATTAAGTGTTAACAACATAAGTGACGATTCGAAGGCCATTCGCAAGCGCAAAGCGTTACCATTCGAACACACTTTTTCAGTAATGTACAAAAAGTAGTGAAGTATGGATTCAACAAATAACTTGCGTTCTTCGGTTCGTTTTCTAAACAAATACTATTAAGGTCCTAAAAAACTTTGGATGTCTACGAATGACCTTCCCAGCCTACGTTTACGCTGATATAACTTACTTTTACAAAGTAACGGACTAAAGGTAACGGAGTAACTGAAATTGTGTCCACCACTGATCAGTACCCTGTCATCTCGAAACACATACAACCTCCCACCTCCCTCCCAAAAACTACCTGTTATTGAGTCTTCTAGAAACTAAGATGATATTTGCTGATGTTCCAAAGAATACAAATGCATTTGACCAACAGCGAAGGAATAAACTACTTTGTTTGCAATATGTACGGTTATGCCGTAGACAGATATCTACAATTTAGTATGCATGAGACTTGGTTCATCATCGTGTCATTCCGTCAGTGATCATGATAAATATATACATGAATGAATAAATAAACATGCAATATTCGTAACTACGAGCAAATGCAATATTTCCTTTTGTTGCTATTTCTGGTTTGATACCGCCGTGTCAAAATGCATGAAGAAAAATACCATTAAGACTAGCTTGAAATTCTCTAAATATACCATTCATGACTTGTCTATCAGCGTTCCCTGCACACATCTCAAGGCGATGTTGTTTGGCCCGCCCTCTATCAGTGACCCTCGTACCCTTTCCGCCGCCAGCCTCGGCCGGCGCAGACTGGCCCGGATGATCGGCGAAGATCTCCACGGCCAGCGCGTTGCTGCCCTTCTTGAACTGGTCGACCACCGTGTCGTTCAGCGGGTCCTTGTTCTTCTCGAGCCAGCCGGCCAGGTTGTACGGCACCTAGAGGTCAGAGGTAAGAGGTCAGAGATCGGGTATGTCAGATGTTCCGGGGTTGTACATTTCTCGCCACTAATGTCAAAACGAATGCTCCACATCTGTGTAATGCTGTAATATCAGTATGGCCCTTCCTACTATTGTCAGCGAATGACGTTTGCCTGAGAGATGGTAGAACATTGAAAAGCAGATTGTGGTTGCATTAGGGACTTTATGTGTTGTGAAGCCAAATACTCTGTATGCAATATGCGCATACTCGTTTAGTTGATAGATTGTATATTTTACTCATATTGATATATTGACACTTGATTAAGACATTTGACATCATGTAATCGGATGTTCAGTACTCGGTATCGGACTTACGGTTCCGGCGTAGTGCACGATGGCGAAGTGAGCCTCCTTCTGGCCCGGCTTGGGCGGCTTCGGCTTGATGAAGCAAGACGACTTGCCCAGGTGGTTGTTCTTCAGCTTCTCCTCGAAGGACTTGTCAGTAGCCTTCGGGAACATGCTCTCCTCCTCAAGGATGGAGAGCACTCCCATGGGCTGCGACACACCGGTGAGATGTCATATAGCAGGCGGGACTGACGGCGCGGAGACCCACTGCTGGCCGGTGACGTGACAGTGCGTATGTATTTGATTTATTTTGTCTCTACGTAGTGGTGGATTGAAACTGCTGATAGAATGTGGTATTTGACTAGACGATATTGTCCTGCAGATTGATTTGGGGACATTATTAGGAAAATTCCTCCATGGCCACAGTAGTGAGTCTCCTAGCCTCGGTTCATTGACTAGGAATGGACAGTTTAGTTGATATTGACATGTATATGCGACGAAAATCGAGGATTTACTTAAAATAGACTAACCATAACATGAAAGCGATGTTGGCAAATAGCCCGTTGGTAAGGTGCGTAAGCAGAAATTGTTACGGGAATTGTAATAATCCTTATGATTCATAAATCATCAATTTGCTAGAATTGCTACACTTTTTACGTTAAAGTCAACCATTGATATATTGCTTAAATGTTCATTTGAGCTTGCTATCACATTGTACATAGTCAGGATAAAGTATGGGTTACCAGATACAACACATGCATAGTGTAACGTTTACATGCACAGTAGCAACATGCAGGCAACATAAGCATGCACATGTTTGCGTCGGTGTCTGTTAGATCAACATATTTGGCGTCCGAAGTCAAACTTCTTGCTCAATTAAAAAGTACAGCGGGGAAGACGAGTGTGAAGGGCAGCATATTTTCTTGTTCTCAAGTGAGATAATCACAATCGAAAAGCAACGTAATCTTATCGAGTTACGTTCTGCCGGCTAATCGCTTGCAGAACTTCATATCAGGATCTCATTAGTAATATGCTTTTCGAACCTGTCGCTTCTTAAATGCAAAATTAAGATAACAATGTTATTCACAACCATGGCTAATAGTTTAGTTGATCCAAGCGGTGAAGACATGAAATAAACTAATGACCATTGGCCGATATTAACGAATATCCACGGACCACGGACGGACCACTCCATGACATGTCAGGACCTCCAGCACTCTTGCATAGTGCTCGCGCAACTATGTACTACACCTACGAAGACCATTTCTTTATCCTACATCCCTACAGCATCTATGTTGTCCTGAGGGCCTCTGACAGAACAAGTGCAGTTAGCATGCATGGCCCTGTCTTCCCTCTTGACGCCCCCTCGTACCTTCTCCATGAGCTCAATGCAAGCCTGCAGATCCATACCGAAGTCCACAAAGATCCAGTTAATACCCTCGCGCTTGTACTCTTCTTGCTCAAGCACGAACATGTGGTGGTTAAAGAACTGCTGCAGCTTCTCGTTGGTGAAGTTGATGCAGAGCTGCTCGAAGCCGTTGAACTAGAAAACGACGGTCCACGATGAGACAGGGTGCCGCATTGCAGATTGGGGAGGCTCCGGCAGAAGCTCCCTCGAGAGGTGGGGCGAAAGGGGAGGGCAGGGGTACACTCGGTGGGGCAGCATACAATAAAGGGCAAGGGCAGCATTGCGTCGGCGCTGCGAAATCGCAGAAGGGCAATATGGCGCAGGGATATTGCGCGAGAAGTGATGCGTCCGGTGGGGCGATATGGGGTCAAAGGGCAATCAGCGAGGCATTTGCAGGGCGGGTTGCAGTTGCGTAGCAATACGATGGGCAGGGGTACACTCGGTGGGTAGGGCGATGGGGAGGGTGTCAGGGGTCCGGGTGGGAGGTGATACAGCATTCTGGAACAACCTGCAAGCAATAGTAGGCCATCTGGAGCAATCCGGCAGCTGACACGGGGCTAGGGGAGGGGGCAGCATGTGATAGCTCGTATGACCGCGAGGCAATGCCAGATCTGGCAAAGTTTTCCGACATTGGTGTGCTAATAATTCCACTGCTCAGCTGCTGGTCCTGTGGAGGGTAAGTTGCATAAACTCTGGGGTGTACGGGATTGCAGAGACATGTTAACACCAAACTATGGTGTCTGGACTTGGGAGGGTAGACGGTAGTCAGATGCGCCTTTCAGTTTCATAGATCCCGTCGCATGGATTTTCAAAAAGAGAAACGTACAGCTGACGACTGTCTCCGATAACACGGCGTTTAGGTGTTGCTTGGTGACGTAGATGAGGTACCTAATAAGTGAACGTGGACATTAAAAATGATCATCAATTGGGACAGTGAGCTAAGAGGACATGATAGAGGTAGGTGGGCGCAGGGTTCTGCTAATCATTCTGCGGCGTTTGTGGGTTGAGGAAGTAACCGTAGCATCCAGCGGTCGGTTTGTAGGGCTCGTCTCTGGATACCGACGTCTCTGCAGGGCGGGTTTGTTGCTGGGTGGGTGTAAGAGGAGTCGAAAGGAGTATAGGTGTGCACATGCTGCGGACAAGTGGCGTCTCTTCGGGAGTGATGGCAGAAAACCTCGGCGATGTGACCAATCTTCAGAGGTCATCTGGGCGAGAGCAGCTGCGGACGAGTCCCGTCTCTTCATTGGATGTCTTCATCGTGGGTTGAGACGTGAGTTTTATCACTCTGCTCAGCAGTCACACTTGGCAAATAATGGGATGATAATATTTAGTAAGGATAATGCAACTGACAAAGGAGTAGGCCACTTTACAAAGTGGCAAGCAACGACAAAACGTTGAAAATAAGTAAAAAGAAAACTCACAAAACCGAACAAATTAAAACTCACTTGTAAAATCGATATCAGTTTCGACAACATCAATTACTTATAAGCAAGCATGGAAGCGTTTTTAAAATACAGTCGCTGGGCAGGCGACACTGGGGCCGTGACAATGTTGACAGGAAAAACGGTTGACCAGGAAGCAAGATTCGTCTGCTGAAACAGCACCAGTGTGTGACCTGGGCGTTAAGCACAGAAGCAGGATGCCAGGGCAGCCAAAAGTCACCTCCACCCAGCCGCACCTTCTCCATCAGATGAATACAAGCCTGCAGATCCATGCCGAAATCGACAAAAATCCAGTCGATGCCTTCCTTCTTGTACTCTTCTTGCTCAAGCACAAACATGTGGTGGTTGAAGAACTGCTGGAGCTTCTCGTTGGTGAAGTTGATGCAGAGCTGTTCGAAGCCGTTGAACTAGAACGCGCCAACCCGATGTGTTAGTGACCGCGAATGGTGCTGGCATGACACTACCTGGAATATCTAAGTTCGACGTGCATCAGCCAGGTCTCTGAGCTGGTTCTGTGTGATTAGGTGAAGACAAGCAATACAATGTCTACTTTTTCAGTGAACGCTCACAACCATGACTGGTGCACCAATGCTACCTTGTCCCATGAGTAATGAGTATACCCCAGCCAGGTGATATTAGGAAAATCCCTCAAAGTTTTCGGCTGGCGATTGGCATTTACATTGTTTTTGCAAGACTGTTTACACCACATCGATAAGTCAGTTGATGGTTGTCAGCGTTTCTGAACTATATCCACATGCCACATACACACACCGTATCATTGTTCGGTGCTCATATTCCGGGAACATCAGCAACGGTCTGGAAACCTTCAGCTATTGCATGCAGTACGCTGAAAATTGACACAACTAGCAGACAGACATCGATGAATGTCTTCGGGTCTGCAGCAGTTTGAAGACGGCTGGCTGAAACATGCTTCTACATAACATGTTAAGCATGCTGTTGCTCGACACCATGATGTACCTATGTTTGGGTGGGTTCCGCAGTCTGAAACCATAGACTAAAGGTTACAATTCAGTTTCTAGTCGGACGTACACCTACGTTGTCCTTCTAACACACGTACAGCACATGCTCTGCTGAAGTGCACGCTGGCCTGTGTCTCATGCCGCCTCCGCTGTCGCATCGCTGAGCTGAACCTGCAATTACCTTCTCCATCAGCTCAATGCAGGCTTGCAAGTCCATGCCGAAATCGACAAAAATCCAGTTAATACCCTCTTTCTTGTACTCTTCTTGCTCAAGCACGAACATGTGGTGGTTAAAGAACTGCTGCAGCTTCTCGTTGGTGAAGTTGATGC
>JARBER010000011.1:75973-91157 GCA_030265075.1 Balanus glandula | reverse complement strand
CACTCATTAAAATACAGTTAAAAAATCGAATTTATAACCTACAACCTACAACCGTTGTAAATTAGCTTTATGAAAAATGCTACTGGTGGGTCAAAAGGGTCCCTTGGCGGATCGAAAGGGCCCCTGGCGGATCGAAAGGGCCCCCTGGCGGATCATAAGGGCCCCGGGCGTGTCGAAAGGGCCCCCGGGCCGGTCGAAAGGGCTCTGTGTGAGTCCAAAGAGTCGCCTGTCGTGTCAAAAGAGCCTCTGCGTGGGTCGGAAGGGCCCCTGGGTGGGTGGAAATGGCCCCCGAGCGGGTCGGATGGGTGCCCGGGTGGGCCGAAAGCACCCAAGGTGAGTCGAAACTCGAAAGGGCCCCGGGCGGGTCAAAAGGGGCCATGCCCCGTGAGAGTATAAACAGACACCGGTTGAGTTGAAAGGGCTCCGGGTGGGTCGAAAAGGCCCCGGGTGAATCGTAATGGCCCCAGAGTTGAAGTTAAGAGCAATTTAGAGGCCTTTAGGGCCACCAGGGCCCTTTCTATAAGACCAAAGTGTCCATGGACGTTCAAATTAGTCCTTTATTAAGGTCAGAGGGCCCCAGACTAGACCGAAAGCGCCCATTGGCGAATCAGGATGACTCTGAACATGCCGGATGGTTCCCTACCCGGCGCAGAGGGCCCCTGGTCAGGTTGGAGAGGCCCTTGAGCATGTCAGCAGGGCGAGAAAGCGTCCCTTACCAGATTGAAAGGCTAAGCCAGACGGCCCCCGGGAAGTTCAAAGGGCCCCTGTGCATGTCAGAGGGCCACTGATATATAGAAAGGACCTTGGGTGGGTCAAAAGGGCTCCTGAACATGCCAATAGGTCCCTAACCATTACGGAGGGCTCCAGGACAATATGTGAGGAGGCCCTCCCGTGCGAAGAGGACCCTCGGCGCAAAGAGGAGGCCCTCTCGTGCGGAGAGGAGGCCCTCCCGTCATAGAGGAGGCCCTCCCGTGCCATCACATATGGAGAAGATGTCCCTCTGCGCAAAAAGAATGCCTTTGCGTAAGAAGGCCCTCCCGTGCGGAGAAGAAGACCTTCTGTGCAAAGAGGATGACCTGTGCATGTAGGAAGCCTTTCTGCATAAAAAAGTTGTGCGAAGAGGATACCCCTCTGCGCAAAGAAGATGCCCTTCCGTACGGAGAAGAGGCCCCTCTGACCTTCCATGAGAAAGCCCTTATACGGCTGGTAAAATTGTGGAAATCTGAGTAGAGTGGTTTTCTACGGCCTAAAATTATAAAGTGTATACCGATTTATGTCGTCACTTGATTTATCATCCACATAACGAAGTCGTTGTTCAATCGTTTTTGGTTTCGTCATAACATTGAATTACACTAAAATAATTTTAGCTTCTCATATTTTTATACCCCTATCTTTTCGTTTCTACAAGGTTCACCACTGTATATAAAAGTTGTATCATGTTTTATTACCTGCAAAATTTTCGCGCCTCTTCGCGGCGCTAAATCTTAAATATGTTGTCGTCTATACTTTTACCTACCTTTTTTTGTTGACAAACACATTAAAATCACACATTTAAAATATTTCAAAGGCATAACTTGATGGGAATGCGTGTTGCATATTCAAGGCATTACACTAAAAAAAATCGCGCCGCTCTGCGGCGCAATAGGTTTTTAAAAAAGTCGCTCTTGCGGACAGAATAAGGCCCTTTGAGGCACTACCCTCGGACGTAATCCTGGCTACGTGCCTGCTCCAAGTTTCTGCACCTTACTGCGTTTTCCATCATTGTAGGAGACATTCATTCATTCATGACAGACACACATTCATTCGTTCTGTTGATCCCTTTAACCGCTCGGGAATGGGGCCCTTTTAGCGCCCGGGAAGGGCCCTTTTGTCGCTTGGGAGGGGCCCTTTTGTCGCAGTGCTTTTGTGCCGGGGGCGGCACCTTTTGAGGTGCTGCCCCCCGGGCGAAATCCTGGCTACGTGCCTGCGTATTAAAATGTTTCCAGTCTTCCATATTGTTAATCGGGGCGGTCAACGCTATAGGCAAATTCGACTTTTATGAAGAAAAAAAATTGGTCTGGCTTCCAAGTGCAACCCCAATTAAATACAAAAAGTTACACCCTTGCTCTCAGAGACCCGGTAGCAGAACGGCACATTTTCCCTTAGACATCTCGGGTGACATACCTACGACCACGCTGCTGTTTCGCTCCTCAACAGAGGTTCTGCCAGAAAGTAACCTCCCGACGAACAGTGAGAATTGGTCCGACCGAATTGCGACCCAGCTACCTCCGACACAAATTGGCTGGCTTTGTCATTAAATTTCCCTCCACTGCCTGTCTCTGAGGCCCGGTGTTTGTGACCAGGCGCCGAGAAGTGATATCTCCGACAGCAGCTAAGCGGCGGTCCAACTTCAGATGCCGCTATTTCTGACAGAGACACAATCGATCTACGGCGGGCCTCCGCTGCCGCCGCCTGACCTGGCTCCGCCCACCGCTGACGCCGCGCGTGAGGCCGCCCGGTCGCCATGGCGACGCCCCGCCGTCCGCCAATCAGCGCGCGGCGGGGGCGTGGCCGCCGATGTAATCCGAGTCGGCAGCCTCTTGGATCAAGTGACTGACATCCGACTCAGTGGTGTGCGGTCGGCCCCGGCGGCATGTTGTCGGGTTTGATGAGCGACTGCGCGAGCGGTCTGTCGCTGGGCGGCGGCGCGGGCCACGTGGCCGTGGCCAGCCACCCGACGTTCGGCTTCACGCAGGAGCAGGTGGCCTGCGTGTGCGAAGTGCTGCAGCAGAGTGGTGACATCGAGCGGCTGGCGCGCTTCCTCTGGTCGCTGCCCGCCTGCGAACTGCTCCACAAGAATGAGTCGGTGCTCAAGGCCAAGGCGCTGGTCGCCTTCCACCGCGGCCAGTTCAAGGAGCTGTACAAGATCCTCGAGAACAACCACTTCTCGCCGCACAACCACCCGAAGCTGCAGAACCTGTGGCTGAAGGCGCACTACATCGAGCAGGAGAAGATCCGAGGCCGCCCGCTGGGGGCCGTCGGCAAGTACCGCGTCAGGCGCAAGTTCCCGCTGCCACGCACCATCTGGGACGGAGAGGAGACCTCGTACTGCTTCAAGGAGAAGTCGCGGAACGTGCTGCGCGACTGGTACCTGCAGAACCCGTACCCGAGTCCGCGGGAGAAGCGCGAACTGGCCGAGGGCACCGGCCTCACCACCACCCAGGTGTCCAACTGGTTCAAGAACCGGCGACAGCGCGACCGTGCAGCCGAGCAGAAGGACGGGTGAGTACTCGGGGGAACAGCGTGAGCGGTGGTCCCCGCCAGGCACGGAGGGCAGGGTGTGAGTGGGGGAAGCTGAGACGGGTTTCGCTCGCAGCTTCCGGCTGAAACGCTAAACATAAGAAGGTGAGAGTGAGCAGCTGATGTTAGACCCTGAAATGGGGGAGTTTTTCTCTCCTGCCCCGGCCTCCGCCTCCGCCGCACACGCCTTGGCTTGTGTCCAGGGGTGATCCGAGGTGTCTGTCGCCGCCTCGTGCTGGCATTGGCTCCGCTCCAGACTACAGACTCGCCGCGCCGCGTGGTGTGCGGTTCACAGCACACCAGCTGCGCATTGTCCGGGTGAAGTTTGCGATATGTGCAATCAGATGCGTTTTCGTTTTCGCCGATGCGTTATCCATTCGTTTTGGTGTGCGTTTCTGATACGTTTTCACACCGAAGAATGCGCATTGAAAGCGCGTGAGAACGCGAAGTCCGCATTCAAAACTCATACGCAGAGTCCGCATCCGGTGTGAAGGACCGCCAAGTCATTCCGCCTTTGTCCAGCTTCACGCTCGGGGGCTCTTAAACATACTCTCGATTAACTCCTCCCTACATATCGTACCGCAACGCGTACTGAGCCGTGCCGACAGGCCGCAGGTTCTGTTCTCATCCCGCCAGGTCAGGCCGCGGGTTCTGTTCTCATCCCGCCAGGTCAGGCCGCGGGTTCTGTTCCCATCCCGCCGTGGCGCCGTGCGCACCTGGCGTACCGCCACCACCAACACTCATGTGAAGTGCTCCGCCAGTCTCGGACGGCTGCAGTGAACGCAGTGACAACTGACACCCCTCAGCTGTGACACGACGGAGCACCCCCGGTGGCCAGTGACGGCTCCCCGTTCATTCTAAGTCACAGCGGCGCTCTCCCGGCCGGCGGAGGTCTGCCTAGACACGGACAGTCTCGGACCCGTGGTCCCTCGGCTGCAGCTTGGGAAATGGTTCACAAGTTTTATGGCTCGATTTGGCAGGCTGCTAAGTGAAACATTATCGAAGCGTTTCGAGATGCTTGTCAGAATGTGACTGAAATTGATCCAGTTGATGACGTGACACTGGTCTTGGAAGGCACCCATTTGAAAACAAGCATCGCGACGCTCTGACGATGCTTCAGTCCAGGAGCGTAGGAACGTGAGGAAAAGGAGGCGCCAGCGAAACTTTTATATCATACTGAGAGGAACTAAACTCCCTACGCGAGATTTACATGCAGATTTGAGACCCTTCCGTCTCAGAGAATATGTTACGCTTTTACATTTTATAACGAAGTAAAATGGTTGATTTGCAAAAATTATTGTCCAAAAGTAATAGGGTCATGCGGCCCTTGCGGGCCACCACGCTTTTACGCCTATGCTTTAATCACATTGCCGTATCTTCACGTCCCTCTGTCACGTGCCAGTTGGCAGAGAAAAGGCTGATAGGTCTTGTCTTTTCAAATAGCACCTGTCTTGTCTGCTGAATCGTGTTTCAGACACTCGGCGTTCGTCTGGCAGTTTCCCTTTGCATTATGCGAACTAGGCCTCCCTTCCATACAAAGACAATCGCTCGTGGATGTATCATGTATCGCGTGGACTGTGCCCGTTGTCCCAGTAATACCGGTCATGTCAGACAGTGCCCTGCCGTGCTCCGAGGTTGGACATATCTACCGTGCTCCGAGGGTGGACATATCTGCCGTGCTCCGAGGGTGGACATATCTGCCGTACTCCGAGGGCGGACATATCTGCCGTACTCCGAGGGCGGACATATCTGCCGTGCTCCGAGGGCGGACATATCTGCCGTGCTCCGAGGGCGGACATATCTGCCGTGCTCTGTCCGTATCGCCGAGCCGGATCCGCCGGACCGTGCTCTGCCCTGGCGTGCTGTGCCGTACCCCGCCGTGCTCCGCTGTATCCTGCCGTGTCCTGCCGTGCTCCACCGTGCCCTGCCATACCCGCCGCGCATGGCCGTACCCTGCCGTACCCTGCCGTGCCCTGCCGTGGCCTCTGTGACCGGCTGCCGACTCGCCCTGGCCGGCAGAACAGCTGACCGCCTGCCGGTCTGCAGTGCGCCGCGCTGCACCGGAGCTGTGTAAACAGATCAGCCCCCCCCCCCGCCGGCCCGCCGGCCCCGCCGCGCACTGCTGGTACTTCGGACAGCGTTGTTACGGCATGGCATCCCGCCGACAAACACTGGTGCTGGCAGTCGGGTTGCTAGGGCTAGAGGCGAAAGAGACGGATTGCCTTCTTCCAGTGGCTGGCCTGATCCTTTGATCTATATTATGGTGGCTTCGAGCTCCTTTCTAAGAGGACGGTTCTTAGGCGTGGGTGACGTTTCTCAGAACGTGATAGACGTGGTGAAGAATCTCGTTAATGGGGTAGGAGAGCTATGGAACAGAGCCGATGTTGATGTGAAATAAAGCCCCTCTTCCCGCCCGTGAATCACTGTGGAAACTTGTAACCGGGCAAACAAAGTTGGGCTATCCAAACACGATTGAAATGTCAAATATAGCACTCGTATAACACTCGTAGACTACACTTTATTCGCCGTCGCTAGGGCTAATCCAATCCTGTGCCACCAATAAAGGTCATGTCCCAGGTCAGGTTCCAGTTCATATTCTAGTTCAGATCGGAACTACCCGGATTTTCCCGATCGGGTGGAAGCTGCCAGGAGTGGAGACCTGCGCAACAAGCTCTTCTTACTTCTTGGCACGGGCTCTGACATCGTCAATCCAGCCATTCAAAGCGTTGGTACAAAAATTCTAAAAAACAAAGTCGAGTCAGGTCATGTTCCGGGGAATGTCTGACGTCAGTTCCGGGTCAGGTGAGGTATCACGGACAGGTCATGTCCCAGGTCAGGTCCCAGGTCACGTCACGGCCAGGTCAGGTCGCCGCCCGCCGCTGCCTGCAGCGCTCTCCTGTTACCGTTTGCCGGGTGTATCGGGTGCCAATCTGGGCGAAGGTTACCCAAACACCGCCTGCCGCCCCGCCGCGCGGCCCCTCAGCCCGGCCCGGCTGTATATTTGTCTTCCTCGGCGCCCCCGGCCGGTTGCAGCGCCGCCAGCCGGACCTCGTCGTCGCCGTCGGGCTCGTCGCCGTCGACGGGAGTGATTCAGGCCGGACGCCGACGCCGACGCTCGCTCACGTGCGCTCCAGCTGCCGCCCGGGCCGGGGCGGCGGCGGCGGCGGCGCGGCGGTGGGACGGGTGGAAGAGTTTGAACTGAGCTCAGCGAGTCGTAATCATATCCACGAGCAGTGCAGAGACGCTCCCACCCATACTGTCTGCACACTGGACGCCGGACGGACCTGAGAGACATGGACCTGGAAATATACACACACGACCTTGGGCCGGCTGCAATGAGAACTGAGCTCGCTGATGCACGGCGTCGGCCGGGCAGGGGTCTGGTGTCTGGTGACCACTGGCCTGGTGTCGGGTTACCCCGAGTGGAGCCCAGTCTCGAGTCGAGGGTCCAGCGAGGCCCTGCGGTACATCGGGCTCACGTCGGCAGGACGCAGGGCCCGAGAGAGCTGCGCAGTGGGCGCTGCGTGGTTATCTCGGTGCCGGGACGAGCCGGGTTTCTCGGCACGGGGACGGAGGTGGTGTGAAGCGGGCTTGTCGCTCGGAGCGGTGTCGGTGGAGGCGGTTCAGCCGGCCGCGGTGGGCCGGTGGCGTATTCCTGGCCCCAGAGACCGCCGTGTCCGCCGCTATTCTCGGCACCAGCAGTGACAGCGCCGCATGTAGCGCGTGTTGCGGCCTGCGAGGCAGAGCTGGACAGAGCCGGCTGCAGCCACCAGTTTTACGACTCAAATAGTCAGCAGTTAGGCTCTAGTTGGGCGATGGTGTTAATAGAACAGGTCGTTCATGCGGTTTAAACAACTTTATTTCGCTGCGATGTAGATTCTCGAATCTTGATTCTCGAAGCTCGTGCATAATACCAACCGTTTGACCATTTACTGTGATGACCTTCAACCACTAAACATACCTACGAATTGCAAGTGTTAGTGCGAACAACAGCGTCTCACTTTCATTTGATTAATGTGTCACATTGTCGACAGTCATACGTGGAAGTATCCTTTATTGTCAGATATCGGTCACGACTCGATTTAATATCAAAATAGCTCGAATTATAAAGGAAATTGCTTTGTCCATCGAATGCTCTTCTAGAGTCTCTTAGGACGTACCATGTCAGCGTTTTGTTGACTAATATTTCTAAATTAATTAAGCGTTTGTACGCACCCGGCTTTCAGCGACACACCGGTATTCTGTTGAATACCAATCCGGGCCTGGCTATACCCCAAAACGAGTTATTTCCCTCCAAGTCTGATCTTTAACAAAGAGGATCTCGACACATTTTAAAGTGAGATGAGCGTTTCCATTCAGTTGTACTGCATCTGCCAGTAAGGTGTGCTGTTTTATTTATTTGTAGAAATATTGAAATTAAGTTCCATTTTTTTATTTTGTTAAGACCTCCTTTAAACCATACTGCCAATAGTCGCGAATTGACAAAGTATCACTGCTGTCTTCAGTGATGAAACGCCCGCGTTGTGTCGCTCCCGTGTTTACCGACCCTGCCTGTTGGTCCTGCCTCGAGATAATCTGCCTGGTTCTGATTCATTGTCTGTCCGTCACGTACGTCCTGAAGGAGGGTTGTAAAAATATAGCTCACTCTACATTCTACAAACTAGCAAGCTAGCTGCAGGAGCTTCAGCCTCGGCTTCTACCACTCCGTCATCCACCTTATCCCGGGCGCACACACTTCACCTTTTTACCCTCCTATTAAAACAAACGGATCCAAACTTAAAACACTGGAACATAAAATTAGAACAAGGCCAGTAGCGACAATAATGCAACTTGTTGTGAACTTCATTTGTTTTAGTTTAGTGTTTCGTTGTTTTAATTTGAAGTAGGTGCCTACGTTGTTTTAATTTGAAGGTAAAAAGGTGTAGGTAGACTTCACCTACACGGCCCTACGTAGGCCCTACGGCATACGTGGTTATGGCCATGCTGAGTCATACCGGGCCGCATCAGGCCGTACTTAATTAAACACTGGATCAGCATTATCAGCATTACCGCGCAGCACCCTATCGTACCGGGCCATGCCGTTCTGGGCCATATCGTGCCATGCCGTGCCGTTCTGGGCTATGCCGTGCCGTGCCGTGCCGTGCCGGGTAGTTCTGGGCCATGTCGTGCCGTGCCGGGCCGGGCCGGGCCGGGCCGGGCCGTTCTGGGCCATGCCGTGCTGTGTAGGGCCGTGCCGTTCTGGGCCATGCCGTGCCGGGCCGTGCCGTTCTGGGCCATGCCGTGTAGGGCCGTGCCGTTCTGGGCTTTGCCGTGCCTGGTCCGGGCCGTTCTGGGCCATGCCAGGCCTGGTCCGGGCCGTTCCGTGCCGTGCCGTGCCGTGCCGTGCCGTGCTGTGCCGTGCTGAGTCGCCGTACTCGACCCCGGAACAGCGGCTGCCGCCGTGCCCGCCGCCGCTGTGACTGCCGCCGCCGCCGCCGCTCTCTGCTAACGAGCGGCTCGTCTGAGCCCTCTGTTTGTTTATAAATAGCTCCCTGGCCGGCTGCCGCTGCCTCTGACGTCTGTGGGGAGGTGGGGGGTGGGGGGGGGGCAGGGTAGCTGACACCCGAGCTCGGCTCCCACGCCGATCAGGTCCCCGCCGCTCGGCCCCGACTCCCGACTCCCGACTCCCGACGTCTCCGGACCCGCTCCCCCGCGCCTATTTTGAGTGTAAATACTTGGCGGGAGTGACGATGAGGTGTGGGCGAGATGAGAGGGAAAGGGTGCAGTTTGGATGGGAGAGATAGGAGGTTGAGCAGTTGCAACAGAGCTTGCAGTATGAAATTGGAGATGGGGCTGAGTTGGGTAGTTTGTAGTGGACTGACTTGTATGAGATGGAGCGTATATGTCGGAAACCGGCTGGATTGCCATGAATATGTCATCGTCCGAGTCAGTCTGTGTGCTTTTGATTGATGGCGATAAGCCGTTGATGACTCACTGCTGCACTTTGCAAGGTAACATGTTATTTCCATTAGTTCACACTCGTGAACAAACACAATCTTTAAATGAATGTTAGTGAATGATAAATGTGTCCAGACGTGACTCCAGTCCAATAATCAGAGTAAGTTTGTGTGCAACGACCAGTCTTGAGGTAAAGTGTCTGAAGTATTTGCATTCGTGCAATTGCTCACTCAGTTTTACCACTTAAAATTGAAGTTGTCGATAGCTTTCATTTTGTATCCTATCGCTTGCGAGAAGTCATAACGCGGAAGGCTTTAGAACAAAACGAAATTCGCTCTAAAAATAATTGCTCTTCTGCTGTACGTGTGCGGTGCGCCGGTGTGCCAGTGTGGCCGGTCCGGTTGTCGCCAGAGGCTTCAGTGTGTCCCAGTGTCGGCGGTCGCGGCGCACTGGCGGGGCTTCAGCTCCACATTCCACCGCCACTGTCCCTGCGGTGGCCCGCCGTGGCCCACCTACCCTGAGGATAGCCCAACGTCACCTCCGGAACAGAACGAGCAAATCAGACCCCATAGGCAATCGGAAAGACTAGTCGACTTTGTGAGTTATTTTAATATTTGCCTTGTTATAAGTTCCCACTGTGTTTTGTTTTGTTTTCCGTGGTTCATATGAAAAAGCATTCCATTTCTTAACTTTTTCAATTCAGCATTTAAAATGCGTAACATGTTTTGATTGCAAAAGATGCAGATGACGCTCAGAACAAGAACTCAAGAAGTAAAACAAAATGCAGGCTAGTACAGTTTGGGGAGTGTATGAAAACTATTGCTTTATAACTTGCCTAATATCGCACTCAAATATGTACAGAAGAATCAAATAATTATGTATATAAAGCAGAAACGGTTTCCTTGTTATTCAAAATAACTATATAAATTGAAAAGATATTGGGAAGCGCAAAACTGTACAGATGTTTATCCAAAAACGAAATTTGACGTTTGGGGCAAAGTAGCGGAGGAGAAAGGAGATATTGAAGCCAATAACTTCGGGACGTTTTTCATATCAATTTAGTCTCAACATTTTTAATGGAAGGATTGACAGAAGTAAGGGCACGCGTTAAGCGGGGCTTGTTCCACAGTAACTCACCTCTCCCTTCCGGTCGGGATATTCCGGGTTGTCGTCAGAATTTATTTTCAAAGTTCAACGTCCTCAAATAGCTGGACACGGTCCGCCCCGCTCACAGACGTAACTGGCCTGTGCGGCCGCTGTCATTGGTCACAGGCCATCCCAGTCTGTAACAAATAGCGTGCGCCGAAGCGACTCGAACTGGACTTTCACTCCCGGTTGGGGCATAAGCTCAGGGCTCTCCTAACTGAGCTATCGGGAGAACAAAATATTTTACACCAAAGATAACGGAAACTCCGCTACTGTTTACCGTAATATATTGGTGTTGTTACTTCGTGGCTAACACCAATAGATTCTGTCATGGGTTTCAAATTCTGAGTTTGTCAATTTCCTCTGATTGCAAATAAATTGTAGGAAGAGCAACCAATTTGAAACATTGATAGATGAAATCCTTATGAAAAAATGTAAGACTGAAATTCGATTAATTCATAGTTAAATAATCACAAACAAAAACAGCAACAATTAAAAACAGCGACTCAAATCATAAAGTCTCTGTGTCTCTACCATTTTTTAAATTTGACACCGTGATAATAATATTTGGTAGCAGCACTTCAGAAGAGATTATGGCTAAGCAGCCTCTGTCAAAGTGACTATCAGCGCTTACCGAGTGAGCAGGCAGGCAGCCGTCAGACCAGGCGTCATTGTTTAAGATAATGAGTCGGGCCGAATCTCCCGAGCCATCAGCCGCTCTGTAATGGTTCAACGTGTGGCGGAATGGTAGATAAAACTACACAGAATTCCACAATTATAACCCATTAGCCCGGCAATACTGACAACTAGTGGTTTGAGTAACTGCGGCTCACGCGAACGGCTGACATTAGTGGAGGGCTAAATGTGCACTGAGTGCTGCTGTGGCCAGCGCGCATTTGTGGCGGGCGCTATTATAAGCAGCATTGCAGCAGTAATATCATATTTAAATTATGACGACTAGAATACACTGATTCCCGGACACACCTACTCGACTACGAAAATGAGAACATTTCGCGCGGCGTTGAAAACGGTATATTGTTGTGTTAAGAAAATACATGCAGGCTTAATCAATGCCTAAATTGCGGCATTGCGACACATTCTACTTCGCAAATATATTATTCGTGGGTTCATGCTGCAAGCGCTTCAAGCTTCCGGTGTAAAAGTTCCTTTGACATTCAGTTATCCGCCTCCATCTTGTGGAGGTCGACGACAGGCGGTACCATTTGTAAAGCGTGTAAAAAGTACCCATATTCGTCCGTAAACGTTTATCGCTTAGGATAGCTTCCATTGTTATGTGCACGTGTGTATTTTTCCACGTTTTCAACCAATAGCAGTCCGCATGCTCTTTGTATCTCATATCTGTGTGTTGTATCACATCGCTTGTAAGGTATGTGGGCTGCATTAAATACATGCGTACACATTTCTAAAGCATGTAAACCGTCCTTACTAAGCTGCTAAATTTAAATGAACATGCGCCTATATTTTGCAATCTGCATAAGGCCATTTTGTCGTTTATAGGCTTCTGATATTGTCATAACATATGTTTTAAACAATATTATAAAATCTTATCTCCATCATATCATTTGCTACTTATTTGCCATCTATTACATAACTATAATTTCGCCAACTTGAAAATGCAGATGAATGCAGGTGGTGAGTGGTGAGTCAGTTTGCCGGAACGTCACGTAGTTACACTGGTACATAATACTAATTACACATATATGGCATCACAAATCCCACACAAAAAAACTGTCAGTCCATCTTTATTTACCATGTCCCTGCTGGAATGAAACGTTATTTTAGATTAACAGAACTGCTGTAAAAATGTGCAATTTTGCCATATCAACCAAATATGCTTTTATGAAGACTGAAGCATAAGCACAATCGAAGTTTGCATTGCATTGCTGCTCTGCAATGCTATAACCACGGTTCTTACAGATACGGTTGGGTAGCGTACCTAATTATATTTATATTAAATAAAGAACTATCACAAAACGTGTCATGTGGCCAAAATAATATATTTAGCTCTTGAATACTGTTAACAATCCTGCTCTGAATGCGGCCCCATGCAACGAAATTATCATCGTGAATTTAGCCACCATATATGT
This sequence comes from Balanus glandula, assembly GCA_030265075.1. Classification (NCBI taxonomy): domain Eukaryota; kingdom Metazoa; phylum Arthropoda; class Thecostraca; order Balanomorpha; family Balanidae; genus Balanus; species Balanus glandula. The sequence goes on along the minus strand of JARBER010000011.1, from coordinate 78,687 downwards.
CCTGTAGGTAGTATATAATTGATGCGTATTCACGAAAATATTTCTTGCAAAATTGTACTTTTTATCGAGGTAAGTAGGGATTTCTAGCTTATTTGGTATGTGTATGAAATAAAACGGGAGTACCGGTTGGATTGTCTACTACGCCATTTTTGGTCACAGCTTGTGTTGAGGCTTCAGCGTCCCACATTGAAAGCCTTAAAAACACCTAAATCAAGCGCATTATATTTATTTTTTGGACATTCTATATCTCATTCCTTTTTTCTTATCGTGAGGTACAACAATTTTAGCTCCCCATAATTAAAATAAAAAAATATGTTTGGTCCCGCGATCCTAAAATTTTGTCATAGCCGTTGCGTGTTAAGCTAGAAGATTTGTTAACATGCAAAATTTTTCAATCCCAGTCCAAAATTTAGTTATGTGTTGTCACATCCTGGATAAAACTACATATTAGTGTTCTATGATCAGCTGTAAACATGTGGTTACTGTCCTTATCCGAAATAATCGTCATACCCGAAACTGCTGTGCTACTAAGTCCTATTGCCAGTGATAATATCCAATACAGGACGCCACAAATATATAATACATACACACAGGCAAAATTACGTCTGGAAGGAGAAAGCAAATTAATATTGTGAGCCTGTGAAATAGTTGTCCTAAAACTAACACCATAATAAAGTGTTCAAACTAATATCAGCTTGGTTGTTCTTATTCCATTCGTGCTCTTTAAGATCGACATATTGAAGAACTATACAAATTAATTCTAGTCAATTTTTATTCTCTCTTAAATGCCGTCTATATTTTTTAGACCCTTATTTTTAAGTTGCGCTATTTTTTTCATCCTCCCGGAGAATAATGAGGAGGATGAAAGAACAAATATCCATGCTGTCACTGAGTGACCACTGAGTTCCTAGCTGAGCTTCGGATGAGCAAAATTTCAAGCAGTTATACGTATGAATAATGTGTAATGTTTCACGGACTGGTGTTGTTATATTAAGCGCTTTCGTCTACTTTCTTGGAAACAAACAGCTATATTTGTTTCCAAATAAGTGGACTTCATTCGAGACAATCAGATTGAAATTGTAATCAACAATTTAATTTCACCATGTCGCATGTCAAACCGTGTTGTTATTCTGTGATGTTGCGTAGCAGGACTTTGTTGATTTATTATGGTTTTGGTCCAAAATCTGAAAAACTTCGAAAATGCAGTGCAGTAGGTACTGGCGGATATTTGCGTGGCATTTAGCTATGCAGAGCCAACATCGTTAGAACGGGTTCACAAGAGATATGACTTTATGACAAACATTTTAGACTACTTTACGCCAACCAACTGTGTGTTCTGCGTGACACTCAATTTCGGCGACATGTATGAGGATTAATGCCAGCAGCTTATACATTTGTCTTCAGATGGATGACATTATGCGGTCATTATCGTAAAACCGTAATATCTAGAGTACATTTTGACAAGCAAATGCTTCACAGAAGCTTGCATTGTCAGATTTCCAAGAAGTCCAGCGTAAGGGCCAGTGCCATGTCTGCCTGGTAATCTCTGTGAAAGTATTATCCACCAATAATCCACAGAGCACATCAAATCAGGCATTCCCTTTGTTTTATGCTGAGCGTCGCCTTGTGAACTAATTAGTATCTGTGAGTGCCAGGTCAACAATACTGGTATATCATAAGCGCTGTACAGGTTGACGCGTTCACAGAATCTGGTTTCCTGTGTCCAAATAACCGTCGATCCTAATGTATTTGAATTTTGTCAATAACGGTTTCTGTAGTCGGTGCTCTGAACTCTGTAACTTTTTTTTACCGCATTTCACTATTTTTATTTAATTTCGAAATGTGTTATGGTACTTAGTTTTCGCCTTTAATGATACAGCTCATAGTTTGACATTTTGCTTTTAGCATGTCCAACACCGCCAATTAACTATATCGTGCACTGCTGCACAGTGGTGTGTGACATCGCAAAGCTGTATTTGCGTCCATAAAAATCGCATGACAAGTCCATTTGCACTAGTTGCTGCAAGCTCCATAATACCTCCCCATTTACCGGCTCCGGGCCAATTAAACCCAATTTACATCAGATTTGGGGCTCCCTGTGTTAAGTCTGCAGGGGAATCTAAGGGTGACACCATCTGTAGCGGCCCTCCCAAATCATGCTGCACACAGAGGCGATCAAAAGTCAGGTGCAGGGGCGAAGGGAGAGGGGGGTGGGGGGGGGGGGGTGAAATCGGCAGCAGATGGACTGCGGGACGGGAAGCTTATTGTGGTTAACATATTTTTCCCTTTTTTGTGCATCATTTGAGATAAAACGCAGCTGAAAAAATGGCGACATTAGAGGAACTTTGTGTGCTTATAAAGATTATGTCGAACGTTTTTGCCAATCTGAAATACAAAGATATCTGAAATTATTTTTAGTGCCATTTTTGAAACAATTGGATAGAAATATTGAATATGGCTCAACCTCTTATTCTGTGGGCTCAGATTTCATGCACAGAGATCAACACTGGTATGCGGTTTATATTGGCAGTGTTTTTACCACGGTGTTTTCCATCGACCACCCAAACCGCTCGCGTCGCTCTGTTTTACCACCGGCTGGTGTTAATAGAGTGTAATCCTCATTACCACGGTATTTTTCTCAACCGCCGCCGGTAGCGCTCTTGCTCGATCATATCAAGTGCCTGAGTCGCGCAGTATTTGTGTAAGCAGCATTT
>JARBER010000011.1:15133-25221 GCA_030265075.1 Balanus glandula | reverse complement strand
TCAAGATCCACTTGAAAATTCAAAAAGAAGGAGCAAGCCCTCAATTTCACAGTGACTGACTATAAAGCGGACGTCACAAGCTCCCTGTGTGGAAACGTGGACCTACAATTTGAAATTCATACCACCGAAAACATATAGCATTGCAAAACATTCTATCTGGGCTAAAAAAAACTGTGCCCAAATTTCGCCCAAATCGGCAAAAAACGGCGCTGGCGACTAGACTCACCTAGACGCGCCGCCAGAAACCCGTAATTAGCTTTCAACCGAGCAGTGTGATTTGATTGGACCACAGCTGGGCAAGCGCAGAATTGGGTTTCCCTCCTTCATTATCCCCTGTGCATCAGCAGGGCAATGAACAAGGAAACCTAACAGGTGAGTTGAACAGGTGAATTGAACAAAAAAAACAAAAAAACAGGTGATGTGATACTCTGGAATCTGGCATTGTCGCTCTTATAGAAATAAATGATGTCATAAAGATAATAAGTAGAGAAAACTCAGAACAAATCCAAGTTCCAACGAACAATGAACTTTAATAGATATATTAAAGTGAACTAGGCTGGGGCTTCATATCGAAGTCCTGTCAAAGTGCCTACAACAGTCAGACACAATGCTCACAGATCAAGATTCACAATTTCTTCCAAAGTAATTTTACCAAGGCTGTTGTCAAGGTTATATCAAGGAATATTGCGTTGCATTTAAATGATCATCTTAATACATTTAATTGAATATTTACTAGCAACACGTTTCCACGATATATACTATATGTAAATGGTTTCTTATTTGGCGCAGGGAACAAGACTTCGCTTAAAATTATATCCCTTGCGGCTTCAAATGTTCTTTGATGATGTCACTAATTCCCTCCAATGGAATAACCTCAAGAATCATTTCTTTCATATTGTACCTGTGCTGGTAATTCCCAGATAACTTGAAAACACCAAAGAGAAATGTTTCTTCTATATAAATTGCAGTGCATGAATCAAGAATGTAAGTTAACAGGCCAGACCGGAAGCGTCTGTGTGTAACTACTTCAATCCAAGAACTTGCAACAGCAGCCTGGTGATAAAGCATCCTACGATAGCGAATGTTTGTCAAGAACAAGAAAACAATCCGAAGAATAATAAGGATAAAAGCAAGAACAATTGTAAATGATGAAAGCAGGGAACACTTCAATTCATCACCAAAATTAGTATTAACCTGCCAAGCATCATTTGAACCTGCCGGATATCCGAGTCGTTCTTGTGACGTCAAAGCACTCGCTAAATGTCTGAGAGAATTACATAGGGCTTGAAGTGGTAAGATGAGTCAAGAATCATTCCGTTTATTGAAAAATACAGGAAAAAGATGTGTGTTGTCGCCTGTCGGCATCACAAAATAAATATTATTTTTTGGTTGTCCTAACCGTCGTGGATTTCAAGCAGCAAAAAGTACATAATCGAAGCATCTGTAACCTCGGTGTGATATCTTGAACAGTTTGTGCGTCGGTATTCGTCATCGAGATTGTGCCCATTTGGGAGGGGTCATCGTTTTCTTCGCACCTTTCTCTGTAATCAACTGCTAAAGGTAAGCATTTTATGGACGATTAAAAACAAAATATTTCTCTCATCCTCCCTTTAATCGGTCTTTATCCTCCGTACTCTTTACGCGAGCATAAGTCATTTCAGGTCTGTTGGCGATTCTGGCGCGTAGCATTCGTGTCTTACATGTTTTTGTCTTCTGTCTTTTTACCATGAAAAGAGGTAGCTCACGTGCTGACTCAGACTACCACCACAAACATACATCAGGCTACAATCATGACTATATTATAATCAGATTGATGTTTCAAGATTCTGCAGATGCATTGCTAGTGTCAGGAAATTATTTGGCTGTCAATCCCTCTGATCCGAGTGCAGTTGTTGGCATCCATAATTATTTCATTATACACTAATCTGCAGAATATTAATGGGATTGATGCTTAAAAAATACATGGTATTGAGTCCTTCTAACATGGCTGATCAGATATCCCTTAAATTTGGCAATGAGGCTGGCTCATCAATTCATTATCTGTTTTGTTATGTTTAGCTCATGTTCAGCATTTAATAAGTAGGTAGAAACTTATAATGCAAACCTATCAAATTCATCATAAAAAACAATGCATTGTCTACATTCTTTCTAACAATAAGGAAGTGATTATTGGTAATCTAGGTTTCTTTTGCCATTAAACTTGCTGAGGACACCTGGGAAAATACCAAGACCTCAACACTGAGGTGTGTGCAGACCTTGATCCAATGTGGTCACACTAGCCTGCCTGGTGTAATAACTAGGTGTCAAAAACTTGATCCAATTTTGTATAATATTTTACAAAAAAACACTCACCTGCTCTGTTAACCTTTTACTTGCAGCAACTAGAAGCTGGGCTAGTTGTTAACATTTACAGTCTCATTAGACTACCTAGGGCATGAGGTACACATATTTTGCCTCTGACAAAAACTTGCTCTGCCATTTGAAAGTATCCATTCCAACCATTCATGAGCAGTGGAAATGGAACTGGTAGCACCAACTACCCAGACATCTTACCAATAGTATCATCAGCATTTGATGCAGACCAGTTCATGGTCATTGATTCAATTCTGAATATATTGGATTGGTTCAATCAAAATCATTTGAATCAATTGATAGTAGATTCACCACCAGTCACCAGATCTTTTGATTCTTGAACTATGATTTAATCAAACCTGCATATGAATCATGATTGAATTGTCCCTTAAAGGATGAAGCAGTACCCAGTCTCATTAGATGCTAGAATAGCAGCTATATTCCCATAAAGGAAACAGGTTACCAGGCATGTGCTGGAATGCTGAGAATGGATCCCATGATCTTGAAATCTGGATCCCAAATCTGCTGAGATCATAGATTCACTTTGTAAATTGTTGATGGATCCATTGGGATCATAGGTCAGTCTTCAACATTTGTTGATGGATCTGTCAGGATCCAAGACCACATCACCATTTTTCATTGGGATCTACTAGGATCTGGTTCTTCACAGATATTTGTTGGCTATTTTGTCTGCCATATAGTTTGGCAGCACTAATACTTCTTTGTTTTCTTCTTATGATGTCACTAACCCAGGTTTCTGCTCAAAATTAAAATTTGAATATCTTCTAAGATAAATGATTTTTTCGGGCAAAAAGTTTCAAACCTGTTCAGTTAACCTTCCTGTCATTTTAACATATAGTTCATTGTGATTCAATAAATTGCATAGATGTAGCAACTAGCAATGCTCCTTTAAGCATGGCTTGCCAAAAGTGACAGTCCCTTTTAACCCCTTGTTGAAAGTGAACTATTTTCTTTAATGGAAAAAGACTACCTTCTGAAAAAGTCAGAACACAGTTTAAATGCATTTTTAATGCGATGTCTATTTTCAAACATTATTACGAGCGAGCGCTTTGCGCTCGCTCGTCCTTCCGTGGTATATGAGGAAAAAAACTGGGTATGAGCGGCCCAACCCGGCCTGACCCAACCCAACCCGACCCGTGGCAATGGTTTTGAGACGCCAATACCTTTGCAACCTCATTTCCGATTGACAAGCGGCTTTCTTTTCCGAACAGTCCCATCCAACCTACCCTGTTCGAGGCCAGTGACGAACCATTTGGGTGACTACCATTACGCGTGGCGCGTGCCGCGTGATGGGTGTCAAACACACTTTCTTGCAAAAACTGCACAACGGTTCTGCTGATTGTGATTGAATTTGGTATGCGGTTAGGGACACCTTAGGACGCGTTTCCAGAAGTCAGGAGTATGATGTCTCGGCACGTGCGCACAACGTCCACTCCCTTATTCTATATCTGTATCTGTACCTCAGTAACGGCTGAGTTGATTGTGTTCAAAGCTGGTGTGTAGTTAGCGACCTGTCAGCCCATACTTTCCAAAAGTCAAGGAATTTGTTTTGTTGTTACGAGCGCACGTGCGCATATTAAGCGCCGACGTGGAGTTCAAGCTCACCATGCATTTCGCTCGCGCTCGCTCGTCCATCACCAACTACGGCGTTTTACTGGTTATACATTGCGCCATTTAAGAACAGAAACTCATAAGTTATTCTTTTTGGATCGCCTGGATCGCGCATTAACATTACGCATTCCTCTGCCAGCGCTGATTTCTTTGCCGAATATTCAAATATATTCGGCAGGGGTTTTGTCAGCCGAATAAACTTGCATACAGTGGTTTCCTAACATGGGCTACAAAACTGCTATCTCATTATCAGTACAAAACTCATGTTGAAGGCGAACCATTCCCTGTAATCTTTGATTATCTCAGGCTCTCACAATGACTTACAGAGCCTGAGATAATCAAAGAGACTATTTGCTCATGATCAAGTAACATTATTCACTTAATTCTCACAAATGACAGTGACAGGGTCACAGGATTGATGAAACCAACCATCACCCACCTCCGCAGGATGTAATAACTGCAGAGTACAGCATGCATATTGCATTGCAAGTGGAATTTTGACAATTTAGGTTCTATGTTCGTTTTTTCAACTGTATATTAATGAGTGATAGCGCCTCCTATAGTCGGTGTACGGTGTGCGGTCGTCTGTGCCGTGGCCGTGGTCGCCGGCAAACCTTTTTTAACTATGACTGCGGCGTTGGCTGGAACAATGGAGTAGATCGCCGGACAGCTGGGCACGATAGCTTGATAAACACACCATAAAAGGCATATCCTTATCCTTAGAGCAAATATTTATATGAATCATTGTTCATGCATTGTTCACCGATATTTGTCGAATAACTCTCTCATAATCTACGAGGAGCGCTGTCTGAACTCTCAATTATAGCGGGATATTTGCCGACATCCGTTCGTATTCCATTATTGGTGACGACTGTCGGCATGATTCTGTAGCACAACAATCCGTATGAACGAAAATCAGATAAAGCTTTTAGCACGCTCTTTAGCAAATGCACATCATATATTTGTATCGTGAATTGACAGGTCACAAATCTGCCAATTCTGAACTGCGCCGGGTTTTGCTGATTTACGCTCTAAGTATTTTGTTGGGGATTCCACAGAACAACATAGATATTGTCCTGAAACCATTCCCAATACATTCCATTATAAGTTAAAATTAACGTTATAAGAAAAAGATCTTGAAAACATGGCTTGACATTTCGATAAATGTTTGACTGTTGCATTGTTCTTCTGGTGATCTATGTCCAGTCAAATACTGGCCAATTTCTGTTCGCATCAGAACCCCGCCTGACCGATCCGCTGTGTCTTTGCAGGCGTGTGAGGCGGAGACTCGGCAGTGGGCGGGTCCGGTGGCTGGCAACATGCCGGAGCCAGTGCGCGGCACCACTCAGCCGGCCCGCGTCCAGGCCCACGTCCAGGCCCACGTCCCGGCGTCGGCCCCGGTCTCAGCCTCGACCTCGATCTCGGCCTCGTCCTCGGCCTCGGGCTCGGTGCCGGCCTCGGTGCCGTCCTCGGTGCCGGTGTCGATGGCGGCGTCGGCTCCTGTGGCGATACCTGCCTCGGCCGGCGCCTCCGATCCGGTGCTGCGGCGCGCCCCGGAGCCGGCTGCCGAGGACTGGGCGCGCTACGCGGTCACTCGCGGCCGCCAGCCGCCGCCCGGGGACCCCGAGCAGGCCCGCCTGGCTGCCGCCGCTGCTGCCGCCGCTGCTGCGTCGTCAGTCGGTTCGTACGGCGCCGCCGGCTCGCCGCAGCACACCATCAGCGCGCCGGCCAACGGAGACCACCCCGGTGGCGGCGGAGGCGGCGCTGTGCCGCCCGAGGAGAGCGACGCCAGCAACCGCAACAGCATGGGCTTTCAGATCACCTCGATCACGCAGAGCAGTGCCGAGCCGGACGCCGATCCGATCGACGAGTCAGGCGACGAGGATGTCTCGGACACGGCCGAGTCGTCGCGGACGTCGGCGGGCGGCGGCGGCCTGGCTGCGACGCCGCGCGACGGCAGCGTCAGCACCGTGGACGGGCTGCCCGGCCGGCTGATGCTGCCGCTGGCCGGCACGCCGCCGCCGTCGGTGCTGCTGACGCCGCGCGAGCTGACCGCCTCGCCGGGCGTCACCGGCTCGGAGGTGCTGCCCGTCATCCCCACCATCGACGGCTTCGGCATCACGCTGATGCCCGGCTCACTGGAGGCGGTGGACGCGCACGGCAATGCTGAGATCGTCGAGTTTCCGTCCGAGATCGAGATGGACCTGATGCCGACGGGGCTGACGGTCGGTGTGGCGCCCGGGAGTCCGGGAGACGACCTGCAGGAGACGTGGCAGAGCCGCTTCAAGGTGGTCAAGATCGAGACGAACGTGCCGTTCAAGCGCGGCCGATGGCAGTGCATGGACTACATGGACCAGCCGGAGGCGGGCGGCGGCGGGGGTGCCGCTGATGGTCCAGCATCAGCAGCCAGCTCGTCTCACAGCTCCGTACAGCTGACGACTGGCGAGCCGGAACTGCCGCCGCAGCTGGCGGCGTCAGAGGAAGCCTCGCTGCCCGGCCTGGCCGAGGACCCCGGCATCTGGAGGGACGCCTCGCTACGGCACGACGCGGCGTCACACGAGCCGTCAGCGGCGGCGGCGGCGGCGGGAGCGTTACCCGCGCAGCCGTCCGTCAGTGTACCACACCACCAGACTGCGGCGGCGGGGGCGCCGGGCCTGGCGCCGTGCCGGGACGCGGCGGCCGCCTCCTCGGCGCGGCGCTGGGCGACCTCGCGCAGGATCGCCTTGCCCTCCTCGCGCGTCTCGGGGAACTCGGTGCAGCGCGCCGCGTGGTGCGCCGTCTCGTCCAGCTGGCCGCGCAGCAGGAAGTAGTTGGCCATGAAGCGGTAGGCCTGCGCCTGTTCGTCGCGGTCCCAGATGTCCTGGCCCTCCGAGTCGCGGATGTAGTCGGCATAGGCGGCCGCCGCGCGCGTCGGCTCGCCGAGGCGCTCGAACAGCTTGGCGAGCCGCAGCAGCGCCACACCTGCCGACACGGGAGAGGGAGAGTCAAGAGAGGCAGACAGGTCTGACAGACAGACAACAGATCTGGCAGACAGACAATTATGTCAGACAGACAAATCTGACAGACATACATCAGGTCTGACAGACAGGCGGCCTGGCAGACGTTCACAAAGAAGCACAGGGAAGAACAAAAAAGCCCTGCGATTGCCGTCAATATTATCGCCCGGCGATTCTCTGAGCATGGATGCAGGATATGCCACGACTCAGCATTAGGCAATACAATCATTCACCAGAGCACAGACGGTTAAACTAGGAAAAAAACATGAACACCATATCGAGTTATGAAGCAAACAACAGCAGACAATGACTAAAAAAGCATGATTGGTAAGCAACTCAGCACGATGGAAGTAAATTTTAAAGGAGGCCATGGCGTGGACTGGAGTCAGAAGCTGTACAGTGTGCACTGAGCACCAAGGCAGAACTGATATTGATCTGACTTCTCACTTAACACACAAAATGTGACCAGCGGAGCCGCTGCTGATATTCCGAGTTGTTACCTTCGATATCGCCGATGCTGTGCGCCTTCCAGTAGCACCGTTTGGCCTCCTGCAGCTTGTCCAGCTTCTCGTACGACTCGCCCATGGCCATCAGCATGCGGCTGTCGTTCGGCCGCAGCTGGTGCGCCTGCTTGTAGTAGTACTGGCAGTAGAGCGGCATCTTCAGGATCTCGTACATCTGGCCGAGGCCGTACCAGGCGCGGTAGTCGAGCCGATTGACGTCGATCGCCTGCCGGTAGCACTGGATGGCGGCGTTGGTGTTCTTCAGCTCGAGGTACTCGTGGCCCATCAGCGTCCAGGCGGCCAGGTAGTTGGCGTTGAGCCGCAGCGCCCGCTGGAAGTAGAGGATCGCCTTGTCGTGGTGGTTCTTCAGGCTGTAGTAGTTGCCGATCACGCAGCACGTCTCGACGCTGTACTTGTTGATGTTGGAGAGGGTGTGCGCCAGGTTGCAGAGCTCCACCTGCATGCCCTTGACGTAGAGCAAGTTGCTGTAGGAGTCCATGTTCTCCAGGCGACAGGGGTCTGCCTTCTGCAGACTCTGCGGACAGGACACACATCACCGCCCGGTCAGAGGCAGCAACACGACGGAGACCTGAAGGCGAGCTGAGAACACGTCTGCCAGCACTTGTTGTATTTTCAGGTAATTTTAAGTATTGGAAGCTCATCACAGGCTACAGTACATCATTATGAACCGCTAAAATAGGTAAGTGTGCTGGCGAGTACCCATTGTCTGCTTAATGCGAGAGTAGTCGTGCTTGTTGATTGTGTCGGTTGCATCGTGAAATATCGAATAAACCATTTAAAAAACAAACCACACAAACCACACAAGCCACCACACTGCACGGCGCCGACGCGCGGCAGCCTGGTCTCACCTGGAACAGCTCGATGGCCTGATCCACCTCGCGCATGTTCTGGTAGCCGATGGCGACCTGGGCCTTGATGTAGGCGGCGCCCTGGAGACCGGCCGCCTGGAACGCGCGGTAGATGCCCAGCGCCTCCGAGTTGAGCTGCAGGTCGAGGAACACCTGCGCGAAGAACAGCTGGCACATCCAGTTGTCGGGCAGCTGGCGCTGCAGCCGCGCCAGCATCTCGCGGTCGGTGACGAGCGCGGCCAGCTCCAGCCACGCCTGCCAGAGCAGCGGCTGCCGTCGGACCGCCGCCGTCAGCGCCTGCACGGCCGGCTCGCGCAGCTCCAGCCGGCGCAGCACCACGCCGTACAGGTAGCTGACGAAGCCGCAGCCGTCGGCGGCGGCGTGCAGCGGCTGCAGCTCGGCGCGCAGCTCGGCCAGCTCGGGACACTTGGTGCGCGGCGCGGGCGTCAGCGGGTCGGGCGCGTCCTCGGCGCGCCGTCGCTCCGCCGCCAGGTAGCGCGAGTACAGGTGCAGGAAGCGACCGCGGCCGCCGGCGCAGTGGCGGCTCTGGTGCGCCGCGCGGTCCAGCTCGCCCAGCAGCAGGTAGTCGTGCGCCAGCTCGGTGGCTTCCAGCTCGGAGGAGTCAGAGTCGGAGTCGGAGTCACCGGCCGGAGACGGACCGGCCGCGGGCTGCTGAGGACGGGCAGGGATGGTTAGAGTCGGAGAGAAGGTCAGGGCACACCGCCAGGGTGTGGAGTCTGCGTCACCGGCTGGAGATACCGGCTGCTGCCTACTGGGAATTGAGTATACTTGGGTATAGTAAGATAGGTCAGAGGACACTGACAAGATGCAGTGTCATTCAGAGGCCCAGACACAGGGGACATGTACACAATACATATGATGTATGCAGATTGCAGGTGTTTACCAAAATAGTTTTTGAGAATTGGATACTATATGCATTACTTACTATACTTAAAAATAGTTCATTTCTACAATGGCAGCGAAACAAATAATGATATATTTAAAGAGACATGATTTAAAATTGATAGGATGCAATAGTATTAACAATATAAATGCACAGATTTACAATACCGTCATTATTAATTTGTCATGGCAATGATAACATTTAGCAGAGCAAATCGCACGATAGTTTATGAGAAAAACATATCTCAGTAACACAATACATACCTCTGGCGGTCCTTCCTTCACATCCTGGAGTGCCATGAGCATCTCACCACACCATTTGCTGCAGTGCCTGAGGTACCTCTGGCGACAGAGGCTGCGTATGGTGCGCAGGTCCCGCTTCATTGCTGGCAGGTCCAGCTCTATACCCAGATCCTCAGCCTTGGCTGCCATGGCGATACAACAGGCAGGCTGCACTGTTTCCCTGAACACACATAAAACGATGTGATTTCAGTGATTTCATGATTTGATTTCATTTTCATGATTTCACATTCAGTGTAAATGTCAGTTGTCACAACCTGATGTTTTCAGTTTAAAACTTGCAAATAGACATAAATAATGAATCATAGACACTCGGCAATAAAACAAAACATTGTAATCTGCAGGATGCCTGAACTGTACTGTCTCTACCTACCGGGTACTGCATAATTATATTATTTTATCTACCAATTCCAAAGTTGGTTTGTTTGTTTATTTCGTATAAGCATTCCACAGGTTCCATGTCCGGCTTTGTGGGCACAGTAAGCTTTCGCCTCCAAACTCTGCCGACTACCCGGAATTTCCGAAAGATTTCG
>JARBER010000009.1:123615-134123 GCA_030265075.1 Balanus glandula | reverse complement strand
TAGCTTTTATGCGCTCTGCTTTATCTTAAATATTCGTCCGGGTGGGGGCAATATTTGCCCCCCCCCCCCCCCCACCGGTCAAGCGCGGGTTAAGTTAGCTCAAGCCATTGGCATCAAATACAAACAGAAGTCCCCATCATTTAGTTTGTGTTTATACGGAGTCGGAGTTTGATGATTTCAGATGGCCTTCGTCGAAAACATTCACTAGCTAAAATATAAATATTAAATATTTGGTTTAAAGTTTGACAATCACGGTGAAAGAATTTTGATGTGTGGAGAAAAATTGAAAAAATAAATTTCGGAGGTGAATTTTAAGTGATTTTTGTAAGTGGTCAAACAAAACTGACCTCGGAAATACGGTGCCCATAGCCTTTATCAACACTTGTCAGCCGAAGTCGGAGCTGGCAAAATTTTACCGATTCCGACTCCGGCCAAAACTGCCGACTCCGATCGACTCCGACTCAGACTCAAACTCCGCCTCCGCAGGCCTGGCTAGTACCCATCTGTTATCGTATGTTGGCGTTTTCCTATGGTGTGAGGAAGTCCTGTAACATTGTTCAATATAAGAGATGCATGCACTTCCTTCGACAACAGACAAAATAAAATCCAATGAGTTGCAATTTCAGATGGCCCTTTCACTTGATAATATTTCATTTCAAGGGTTTTGATACAATTAATAACGTCTTAGCAGTTTCCGTGGATTTAAACAGGTCGTTCAGGCTAGTATGGTGGATAGGCTTGAATGGCAGAGCACTGCGGCGTGTTGGACAGGTATTCCGACCCTGACTCCGGCAGCTCTAGACGGGCTATCGCGTCTCAGCGCCGGCCGCTCCCACCCTGCCGCCGCCGCTCCTTGTCAGCGGGGGACGCTCGTCACAGCGCCCTGATATCCGGCCGGGCAGCGGGCTTCCGGCGACGTGTCGCCGCTGCTCAGTCGGTGCGGGCTGGTCGGGTCAGCGGGCAGGGTACGGTCGCCGGCGGGACGCCGCTGCTCAGTCGGTGCGGGCTGGTCGGGTCAGCCGACAGGGTCCGGACGCCGGCGGGTTCGCTGCGGGACTGTGAGGTCGGCAGAGAGTACCACCAGCGCTGCTTAGTCGGTGCGATGAGGCGTGTGCAGCGCAGTGGGAGCGTGCGCCCCGCCGACGCTCTGATGAGGAGTTTGGGGCGCGGCCGGCATCTGCAGCGGCGGCGCAGCTCCGACCCCGGGGACGTGGACTCCTGCCTCGGCTGGAGAGGTGGGTAGCCGGTGGGCAGTGACGGTTCCGCTGTGGTACGTCTGCTGACAGACGATAGCTTCCATCAATCTGTGTCGGCTTGCATTACGAAGAGAGCCTGAAGGAGTCATAACGAGACGGGTGAACTTAGGATAATGGTGTATACTGGTTGGTGCCTGGTGGTGGCAATCTGAGTCCAGGTTCTCGGAGATCCGGACATACCTCGACTCAAAATCGAACTTCGGTTGGATTAGCGTAATTTTGTTTGGATAATTTTTCGGTAAAGGGATTTTTCACAATTCACGATTTCTCAACTTTCATGGTTTGTTTATACCTTACAGGCAACTGAAAAAAATCAATTTCACACCAAACTTACATGACTGCTTCAAGCACTCCATTTGACTTTTTGTCTGTGAAAACACATTTGTATCGTTGATGTTGGACGGACGGAGGAAATGTTAAACGGTGATAGCGGTGGTAGCTTGGTTGCATTACGTTTATATACGATTCACGGAAGTATTTTTCTTATTCTCCTATTCATTGTTTATATTGTTTTTCAAGATATGTATTTTTTATGGGCGCCAAAAAACATGAGAAGTTGTGGTGCCCTTATGCCCAAATCATCATTATCATCGTCACACATTTTTAGCTGCTGATCTGCATGAATTACTTAAATATGCAATACTTTTTAAGAAGTCGGACTGTTTTCGGACAACTTGAACTCATATTACATTTTCGGTCACTGTCATATTAGTTTAAACTTTGGATTGGAAATTATTTGGGAAATTTCTGAATCTGACACCGCTACTGTGTACAAGCGTTTTTGTTTTTCCAATGTTTTTTTTTTACCAACTATTGAGGTAATTTGCTTTAGAATGTGGGCTCGGGCGTTTATAATCGTGTTTCAGACATGTGCCTTTTCCTGGGAATGAACTGGCTGCGTTTTGGACTTGCACGACAGTTACTGGCTGGTCTGGATCAATGCTATAGAACGTCTGGATCATGAAAAAGGAGTTGTTGATATGGGTCAGCCTATCTTAAGGTGTTAAGATTTTGCGCTGATGTTATGCTACAAACAGACCAACTGGCACAGTTGGTCTGTTTGTGTCAGACTGCAAAGACTTGGCGATAGTTGTTACTGTCGTTACAGTTTGAGACAGTGATGGGTATTTCGAGGTACCTCACAAAGACCTGCTCCATGCCCTCAGGTGTGGTGTTTTGGCCTTTGAATAAGTATTGTGGAGACATGACATGTGATATGCTATAGCACTTTTGCACTTTGTACCTATTGCTTTGTGGCTACTTTTTTCATGTACAAGTTTTTTCGCACATTTAGTTATCAGAACACCGTTAGAATTGCCCAAGATCCGTCAGGATTCAGGATCCGGATCCGGATCCTGGATATCAGGCTATTTTCCCACGGTTTTGATTGCAAACAAACTAGGCAAGTTCGGGCAATAGGGAGGGATCCGGTCGTTTTAAGATAGTTAAAAAGTAGTTTTTTTAACTATCTTAATAGTCCATTATCCATGATCAGGCAACCAGGAGTGCTCCCTCCACGATCCCAGTGACCACAGCACCTTACGTTAACACCAAAACAAAATGAAGACAAGTCGCGGCACTCCCTGCTAAGAGGTGGAAAAGATAATAAAATAGTAAATAAACTAAAAGCACTGCTAAATGCATTAAAATCAAAACAGAGGGCTGAAAGTAGCCAATGCCAAATCCAGCATATGACTGTCCACAATACCATCTCGAATACAGGGAAGTTAAGATCCATACATGCGAATTAGTTAAGAGTTAATGGGATCATACACACAGGTACTACAGCTAAAGTTCGCAGACACAATCTGGTCTATTTCATGTAAGGGTCATTGCTGTCTCTCCAGAGTCCGTCCAACTAAACAGAGCCTGTTGCTAGACGGATGGAAAAGGTTGCAATGCTTATTAATGCTGTATTGTCATTAGCATTGACAGAATCTTGATTTCAAGTTTGAGGTGTCTAGAATCCGAGCTCATGTCTGCAGTGAGTGAGCCACAATTAATTGTTAAGATGCGCGTGCCAAAAGGCGCTTATTTCCGCAATGATACGAAAATCATAATTTATGAGTCATCACATACCTACTTGAACCTAATGGCTCATCTTCCTATCAAGTCGGCGGTCGGAAGTTTTAGTTGCCCCCTCCCCCCCCCCCCCACGCCGCCGGCCACGCTCCATCATGATGGCTCGCTGGTTATCAGACCTGATTGCGAGCATATCTGGCATGTGTGTCGATCGACATATCCGCACAAATGACTCATCGACCACCCACATGTCTCTCGCAGTAGAGGTGCCTCTTCTCGAAACCACTTACCCTTATAATTTGGGTGCTGATTGCTAAATCTTGATTTTAAGCTTAAGTACTGACTCAGATTTGGACAACTTGTTATATTTATATATTGCACTAATTTGTGTTCATATTGTTGACAGCTGCGGCTCGATAAATACTTTCTTAAAAACATTACATCTCTCACTTTGGAATAGTTCATTACCTTTAGATGTAACTCGCGTGGATTGACGTTTTGGTTAGGCTCCTATTTGTATTACGCCGTGGGCCCGCGTCGGTTACATTTATTGGTCTGGAGTTGAAAAGCAAAAAGTGTCTTTTAAGAAGCAATGACCTGTGCCAACATGAAACCAGTGGCCATTTCTGATCATTACTGCTATGGTGATGTCAGATGTGCCCTCTTCGAGAAGTTACCGAGTTGTCTTAGCATGAACCTTGGGTTTTATTTTGTGTTTCGTTTCGTTGCTGTCACAGTTGTTCCAGTAAATTTCATCTTCGCCTTCGCTTTTCCAACATCCCCCAGTCATGCGCCAGCACCCCTTTCTCTTGGCCACCCCCGGACATGACTCTAGCGGTAGTCAGTCTAGCCGATCGCACCAGTCGCTCGCCAGCTGACCGCCGCCCTCGCTCTCTCTGTCTCTCGGCAGGTGCGCTGCCGAAGCTGGTCCGCTCCACCACCATGGCGGACGACGAGCGGCCTCCCGCCCCGCCGGTGCGGATGGCCAGCGTGCGGTTCGCCGGCGGTGAGTCGGACGGTCTGCCTCTTCCCCCACTGCCGCGCGAGCCCGAGGCCGAGCGACGGCGCCTCGCCAAGCTTGCCAAGATGGCCAAGCGACACACCGATAAGCCAGCCATCTCGTACCCGACGAACTTTGAGCACGCGGTGCACGTGGGCTTCGACCCGGTGACGGGCGAGTTCAGCGGGTTGCCTCCGCATTGGGTAAGGATGCTGGACGACTCCGACATCTCGCTCCAGGAGCAGCGCCAGCATCCTGCCGAGCTGATCGACGTCCTCAACTACTACGACGCCAACAATCAAGACGGCGAGAAGACAAAGTTCATGGTGCCCAGCACTGAGCACAATCCGCTGTGGCAGCAGGAGCAGGACACGCCGCGCGTCAGCCTGGCGATGGCACCGGCTACCGTCCTAGTGCACGACGGACCGCCCGCCTCCCGACACAGTTCAGACCACTCCGGCTCGGCTAGTCTCCCGGACACGGCCGACTCGGACCCGGAGTCGGAGCGGTGCCCGGAGCCGGAGCGGCCCCCGAAGGAGCTGGAGGAGGAGGAGGAAGCCGTCCCGCCGCCGCCGCCCGTCGCCGCCCGACCCGAGAGGACCAAGTCGGTGTACACCCAGCCGGTCGCACCCGAAGAGCCGCCTGCTCCTCCTGCGGCAGCGGCAGTGAACGGCAAGTCTCTCGACACCAACAAGAACCTGACACCAACGCCGGCGCCCCGAGACGCGGCGCGGTCGCGCAAGATGAGTGACGAGGAAATCCTGGCGCGCCTGCGCAGCATCGTCACGGTCGGCGACCCCCTGCGGCGATACACGAAGATGGACAAGATCGGACAGGGCGCGTCCGGCACGGTGTACACGGCCATCGAGACGGCCACTGGCTGCGAGGTGGCCATCAAGCAGATGAACTTGTCGCAACAGCCCAAGAAGGAGCTCATTATCAACGAGATCATTGTCATGCGCGAGAACAAGCACCCGAACGTGGTCAACTACCTGGACAGTTTCCTGGTGGGCGAGGAGCTGTGGGTGGTGATGGAGTACCTGCCGGGTGGCGCTCTGACAGATATGGTCACCGAGACGTGCATGGACGAGGGTCAGATCGCCGTCGTCTGCCGTGAAGTCCTGCAGGCGCTGCAGTTCCTCCACATGAACCACGTCATCCACCGCGACATCAAGTCGGACAACATCCTGCTCGGCTTGGACGGATCCGTGAAAATCACCGACTTCGGCTTCTGCGCGCAGATCTCGCCCGAGCAGTCCAAGCGGATCACGATGGTGGGCACGCCGTACTGGATGGCGCCCGAGGTCGTGACGCGGAAGCAGTACGGTCCCAAGGTGGACGTCTGGTCGCTCGGCATCATGGCGATTGAGATGCTGGAGGGCGAGCCTCCGTACCTAAACGAGAACCCGTTGAAGGCGCTGTATCTGATCGCTACCAACGGTCGTCCGGAGATCAAGGGGCGGGAGAAGCTGTCGGCCGTGTTTCAGGAGTTCCTCGACCTGTGTCTGGAGGTGGAGGTGGACCGGCGACCGTCGGCCGCCGACCTGCTGCGACACCCCTTTATGAAGACGTGCCGCCCGCTGGCGAGTCTCTGCCCGCTCATAGCCGCCGCCAAGGAAATCTACGCACCGAAGAGCAATGCCTTGGCCACGGCCAAAGCGATCTAGGCTGCGCGGCCGGGGAATCGCAGGTAGGCGGCGAGACAGAGGAAGGCGGAGACTGCAGGGCTTTGCCATCGTCCGGGAGAGGCATTGCCGATCTTCTCGCCTTTGCAGCCAGTCTCGGGGGTCTCGGTGACTCCAATATAGCGCCATTGCTCGTGCGTAACTTCCGAGCCAACTCCCTACTAGCCAATTATGTGCCAGTAAGCGTTTCGCGGCTTAGAGCGGGCCATAGTTCTCTCGTGTAGTTCTGCTAGGGCCAGCACCTGGTGCCCATCTAGACAGTCGATTGCCATTTCATTGCCGGGCTTGCGTCACCTAAGTCGCGCTCCTGACTGACGAAAGCTAGTGGATCCCACGATCCACGGAAGTAGTTAGCTCCACGCCGTGCGTCGACTTACACGATCGTTCTACGTAATGACAAGCCAACAGGGACTCTGGTTAGGACTTCAATCTGCATCGCTGCGAGATGTACTTTTGCTCAGTAATCAGTTGCTGTGAGTTATTTAGCATTTGTTGTGATATTGGCTGATGATTGTGGCTTTGTCGTTTTTATACATGTGTTCTGTCCGTTGTGGCTTTAATCCGTACTAGGGAGGCGCTTCATTTGTGGAGGCGATCCGTTTGATAGGTTGTTGTGTACCTATTGCCGGTAAATTCTGGCGCATGGTTTGGTGTTTGAAATTGTTTAGTGCTACTTATCACAGGCTGTGTGAGTTTCAGCTGTTTTTCTTATTTGTGATATGTATATTTAAATAGTATTTAGTATACAGAAGCATACCAACCGATGTGGTGTTTCCTATTATGTGGTTGTGACACAAGTAATTCACATAATACTTTGTCGCACCAGTGCACGATGGACCTTAAATCCAATCTGTCCCGCCATAATGGGTTGGAGCGTTTTTTTTCTTCTCAATTTAAAAACCAAATATGCATGAATATGTTCGGAATCGACCACAAATTAAGAATATAACAATATTTTTTAGTGCCATCCCACGTCGTGGAGCCATAAATGACACCGAAATACGTATCTTTGAAGCTTACAGCAGGGAGATGACGGCTTGCGAAATCGAATTCGATGCATATTTACGATATTATGACGAATTTAATAAAGCAAACAAAATGCAATGTGAATGTTTTCCAGTTAAATCGGAACTTTTGGCTACATTGTGAAATTAAAGTTAAAAGCAAAAGTATAGTATTTCGTACTTAGTATTTAGTAGTATTTGGTAGTAGTATTGTTATTGACGTAACAAAAAAAATCCAAACTTGAATGTAACTTTTTTCGATAGAGCCGATTTAACGTATTACTCAATACAATGTCTTGCGGAAATATGAGTATGGTTGTTAACTGTGATCCTCAATGATTTGGCTTGCTGTAATAAGTAAAATTGCATGCCCCGACCAGCCCCCTCGCCTATGAGGGGTGCTTTTATGTTATGCCGTGCGGGAGCGCGACCGCTGCCGCCCCACGATGGGTAACGACTCCGATCTGGCCCGCCATAAAGGGTCGGAACGTTTGTCTTTCATATTAATATTGAACAACGCACATGCATTTATATGTTCAGAATGAAGCATGGATTAAGCATATGGGAATAGCTTTTAAGTCTAATCACGTGAAGCTACAAATGGCACCGAAACATGTATGATGTATCTTTGTTTGAACCTCACAGCAGGAAGATAACGGCTCCCCTCGTTATGAAGATAACGGCTCCCCTCGACGCTTGGTTCTGGAGATTTATTTGTAAATAAACAAATAAATCTCCAGAACCAAGCGTCGCAGCGAGACGCGCAATGCGGCAATCGAAAGGTCTCTACGAGACGCAACTAGGACATACTTTCTTTTGTCAAGTTGAGGTCACATGGGTCAAGGTCAGGTCAAAGGTCAAAATCGAGACTGGCGTTTATCGCATACGCTTTCCATTCAAAGACATGGATTGCGACCATAATCCCTCTAAGTGTTCCTAATGGTATCAGCAGCATCATGCATGGGCGAAAAGCGAGATTTTTGGCAGAGGTCAAGGTCAACATCAGGTCACAAAAGGTCAATATAACATTTATTTCTTAAGTCATTCAAAGCATTTTTCATAGGGCATTTTACACGTAGAATTCAATCATGGTCAACATATGACCATACAAACGCAAATAGGTTAGGTCAAGGTTACTTTCAGGTCAAGGTCAGGTCACATGAGGTCAAATTTCAAAAACGATAAATTTTAATTTAAAAGATTTGTTTCTAGACCAGTTTTATCTCAGCAACACGATAAATAAATATATCTCCTTAAATTTTGTATGGGCATTGTTCATAAGTTGCCACATGATATATATATATATTCCATCTTTTAATATTGATGAAAATGTTGGTCTGTGAACATTACAAAAATTAAAAATCAAAAACAATATAGCCATTTTGAAGCCCCACGTGCCTTACTTTTTACGGATTGCACTTTTGTTGAAATTTGTTCTTTGTGCGCCCTGTCAAATATGCACTGGTCTTATTGTAAAAGTCGTGTGTAGTGACGTCACTATAATTCACATTTAAAAAAACTTATCTTAAAATTTTGATTTTTTCCTCGCAGATGTAAAACTGATATAAAATAAGGTACTCAAAGTTTGAGCTTAATAGCGCTATTGTGCTTTGCGTTATCTCGAATATTCGTCAGAGGGGGGGGGGGGGGGATATTTGCCCCCGGT
The DNA here is from genome assembly GCA_030265075.1 of Balanus glandula. Taxonomy (NCBI): domain Eukaryota; kingdom Metazoa; phylum Arthropoda; class Thecostraca; order Balanomorpha; family Balanidae; genus Balanus; species Balanus glandula. Next base: position 125,490 of record JARBER010000009.1, on the reverse strand, counting down.
CAAGCGCGGGTTGGAAGGAGAAACCATATTTCGCATCTTCATAGTCATGCATATCTTATATTTCGCTCTATTAACTGTCGTTTCATACTTTCTTTCCTGGAAACATCTAGGCTTGAAAGCCCCTGAAACCGTCTCTGCTGTGCATATTTTAAGCTATTTAATTAGCAATTACTAATTGAACTTGTTTGAGACACCTTGAACATTTGTAACTGTTTCATACTTGATGCAGTTACAAAGCCACGAAGAGCCTCCGACTATCGCCAAATGTCACCGAAAAGCCTACCATTGTGCTCTGGATCCGTCTCTGTTAAAAATCAGAGCTCACAATTTGTACAACATACGCAGAAATTAATTGTAAGGAAAATCCGAAAATGTCATGGGCCTGGTCCTAATGGTTCCGGAGATATTAACGTAATACCTGAGGGTTGGACGATAACAGCTCTCCCTGCCATTGAAAGGACAATAGTCTCTCTAGCTAGTCACCGAAATGATTGGGTTAGCGAGCAAGCAAGTAAACGATAGCGATATATTTTCGAGTTCTAGTATAACTACGTTGGACGTGTGGTTGTGATAATGCATCCAGATCAAATCGGAGGTAAATTATACTTGTGCAAATGAAATAAACCCAAGTAAAGTAGAACTGAACAATGAACATGGAGGCTCCACATTTGGACTGTGCTGTCACAAAGCAACATTTCTTTTAAATGTTTTGATTATAGAATGTTTTATTTATACTGCTACATAATAGTATAAATTATGAGGTATAGTATCAGTACATTAGTACATTTGATTCGACTTATTTTGCTAAATATATGCCGTCCGAAACTACAAGTACTTATATCATAAACTGTATTTATTTGATATAAGCTCTGTGAGTGAAGAAAGGTAGAATTGCAATCGACATAGATTATTTACTTCCAGACAAAAGGCCCCAATGTGACCTCAAACAAGATGTCCTACCAGAAACATCTGAACCAAACACTCAACGCGGCAAAGAGCTATGTAATATCGGTCGCCAAGCGTAATGACTAATTACTGATTAGCCATGCACATATACACTAAAAGAAAATATTAAATGAGAGGCATCACTTTATAATTCTGGCAGTATATTATCCTCAAAATGGTTTCCTGATTTCTTGCCTAGCCGAGATCAAGAATAGATGGAGAAAACATACTGTCCTATAGCGACATTCATAATGTCTCTAACGACACAGCGGGAAAACATTCCGAAAGGGTTCCAACAGCAGGATGCATGCACTTAAAAATATAACAAAGCAGATCAGATGCATAGGACTGTCGTGTCTACAGTCGTCCTGGTTGAGTAAATCAACAATATAAATAGTTAAAGCTATCACATCGCACCCCCGTCACCCTCACAGCTCTAGCGTCACAGCGCGGCGCGTCGCCGCCGTCACCACACGACCTTGGCCCGGCGCACCGACGTGGTGTCCGTCAGCCGCAGCGGCCCCTCCGCCCGCGGCAGCCGCCTCGGGAAGCCCGGGTACAGCACCACGGTGACGTCACGGTCGGCGCCCAGCCGGCCCAGCAGCCCCTCCACCACGGGCCGCACGCGGCTCAGTTTGTCGTACAGCGTGAGTCGCCGCAGCGTCCGACACTGCAGAACGCACCGCAGCACGGCCTCCGCGCTGACCAGCTCGGCGAACGACTCGGCGCAGCCCAGCTCCAGTTCGACCAGCCGGTAGCGACTGAGGTGGTCCAGCAGGGCGTCCGACACGCACGGCACGCCGGCCAGCAGCAGCGCGCGCAGCTGGGGCAGCTGGCGCAGGCAGCGCAGGCCGTCCTCGGTCACGTCGCGGCAGAAGCTGATGTTGAGCGTCTGCAGGGCGGGCAGCAGCGCCGTCAGCCGCCGCAGCG
>JARBER010000009.1:113330-123515 GCA_030265075.1 Balanus glandula | reverse complement strand
TGGTGTTACAGCCATATGACAGCGTGTGTTTCTGGTGTTACAGCCATATGACAGCGTGTGTTTGTGGTGTTACAGCCATATGACAGCGTGTGTTTGTGGTGTTACAGCCGTATGACAGCGTGTGTTTCTGGTGTTACAGCCGTATGACTGCGTGTGTTTGTGGTGTTACAGCCATATGACAGCGTGTGTTTCTGGTGTTACAGCCATATGACAGCGTGTGTTTGTGGTGTTACAGCCGTATGACAGCGTGTGTTTGTGGTGTTACAGCCGTATGACAGCGTGTGTTTCTGGTGTTACAGCCGCTGAACAAGCGGGAGCCGGTGTGGAACGTCAGTCTGCTTCGGGAGCAGCCGGCGGCCATGGTGAAGCTCAACTGGTGCTGAGAGAGGAACGGTTCGCACACAGCGACCTTTGATCCAGGAGAGCGGCACTGGCAGTGCTAGACACGCTCCAATGCCCCGCTCAGAAGCCGTCCTCAGACAGCTCAGGTGTCTCAGACGCCGGCCTCAGGCAGCTGCAGGTGGTGTCCTGAGACACATCAGATCGTGTTCTGAGGCAAGGGGTGATGTCCTGACACAGGACTTGGGACGGATGTCCTGACGGAGGGAAGGGAAGCTCTCAGACCTGGGTAAGAAGAGCTGCGGCTAGCGGCGCAGTGAAGAAGAACGGGTTAAGTCCTGATCTGGGCGGAGCTCTGGCGGGGTTGGGATGGGGATTGTTGATCAAAAGTAGGAGCTCTATGAGAACATGCAGTTGGTGTTCAGAAATGTGGAGAGGATGTAGATGTTTCAGGGAAGACTCGGATGCATATTGTCGGGAGATCCAGGTACGTCCGTTCAGGGAAAGTGGTCTAGCATCTATCTTCAGAGAAGAATGCCGTCAGTGTTACCCGCAGTAGGACGAAGTCAATCTACGAGTTTATTTAGAGAGCACATCAGCTCAATATATGAATAAGCTCCGTATAGCTTTCAGCAAAGGGGTCATCTTTTGACATATGCTGCCAGACATTTGGACGTTGGAGAAATGTCTCAGAAAGTGAGCCCCGCTAGTCTACGGCAACATGCGAAAGATAGTTCGGATTGGCCGAAAGTGCAATACTAGTGCAAAGTACATCAAATAAGCTCAAGACAATGCAACACGCCAAGTTCAGCTTGCTATACAAGCCGGAAAATGGTATTTGCAGGATTTGTCCCATACCTATATCGGGGGTGTCCTGGTCGGGAGAAGCTCCTGTCTTGGACAGCGAACCGTCCCGCGTCGCTCAGCTCTGTCGCGCCGGGCGACTGCAGGAATGCAGGCGATGAGTTACCACCGACGCAGGTCGGCTGGGGGAGGGTGCAGGGAGCGTGTGGCCCTGGGGAGGGGAGTACAGAGAGCGTGCAGTTCTAAGGGGAGAGGAGTACAGAGAGCGTGCCGCCCGGGGGGAGGAGTAGAGAGCGTGCAGCCCAGACAGGGCTGGCGGGGGATAACAGGACAGCGGCGGCCAATCCTAGCCATCCCGCCTGTGATGGTGGCTGGCTCTCAGGGCGAGTCAGCGCTGAGGTAGAGGTGAGCTGCTGTTGCGGGGCGTGGGCCGACACCCCTGCCCCCCCCCCCGACACCCCTGCCCCACTTGTCACCGGACGTTATGGATGTTACTCAGTACAGAGGGTGTTTGATAGCATCTCAATCTCGGCTGGCACCGTGCAGTGATGAACCGACCAGTCAGTTGCTCATGGTTGTCACTGCCACGTCGTCTCCTCTCACCGGCTGTGATACTATAGCACGATTGATCTCACCACGGGCGTCACACCCAGCACTCGTCAGTGTCTGTAAATTGCGCGAGTGGTTACGATGTACAGCATATGTATACGACCCATGTATTAAGCGTTTTTATTGTAGCGCATGCAACAAATGTCCAGTTCGATAGTGGCAAATAAATGTTGAATTGATTCACTGTGTAACAGTGTTGCAGGGCAACGATATTGGAATCGATAACACAAGAATGACTTAACTAGATGCGTTAAACACGATAGTATGTATATTCCTGCTGCAGGAGACAATGGATGATACACGTGTATGGTGAGAGCTCCCACGGCATGCCTCCTGCCGCGTCACGTCACGGTGACGTCACGGCAGGGCATGCGGCGAGATGAAGACGAAGTACGACCGTAACAAAGCCGTAACATACAGGTGGAATCGCAGGTGTGCGGTACACACGCCCACACTCGTGTCATACAACACAGTGTGCGTTACGCCCTGACGAGAGAACAGTTCATCGATGCCAGGAATGGCAGGGTACGACGTAGGGGGACGGGTGTTCCCCCAGCCGTCTACGGCAGCGAATCTGGTATATAAATACACGCCAACTTTGCTTCAGCTCCTTGATCATACACGCAATATATACACAACCGCGTCGGAAGCAGAAATAAAACGGCTGGAAATCGGTGGCATATCTCACAAACGACCGACTAAAATACGTATTCAAACAAAGCACAAAAGCTCTCCGCGGGGCCAACTCTGCTCTGCTTCTGCGCCTCTTTTCAGCACTGTCAGCAATGTGTCAGCAATATTTATACTAAGCCGGCGGCACACCGTCTCATAAAAATCACCGAGTCAGCGAAGCACGCGTGCAGACCACCCGCACCGCTCAACACTGTGCGCGTCAAACACACCATCCAGCGCACCGAACGCGCCCGACGCACCGAACGCGCCAAATGACCCGCGGAGCCCAATCGCACGAGCAAAGCCAGCCGACCACAGGATCGCTCGCGTCGCACCTTAAATGCGCTCTACCGCTCACTGAGCCCGAGTTCACGACATGTCCCTTGGGGCACCTGGGGCTCACCTCACCCCACCCCGCGCCGGGCGCCGCTCAGGACGTGTGCGCGTTGTCGACCTTGTAGACCGAGTGATAGGACATGCGCAGCAGCGCGTACGGGAAGCACGACTCCATCAGGTCCATGGAGAGGAACGGGCTGGCCTGCACGATCTGGTCGAGCAGCAGGTAGACGGAGTCGCGGTGCTTGGTCGCCTCCTTCTCCTGCTCCTGGCCCAGCCGCAGGAGGCTGGAGCTGGCCAGCGCCAGGAACTCCTTCAGCCGGTCCTCGATGTCGCCGTGGCCGGTGATGCTGAACAGCGCGCCGAACACGCTGTTGACCGCGTTGGCCAGGCAGTGCGTGTTGTTGGCGTGGCCCTCGAGCGCGGCCACGTAGTGCGAGCCGTCGTCGCGCGCCAGACGCGGGATCGACACGGCCACGAACACCATCAGCAGGCAGGAGAGTAGGTACTCCTCCTCAGGGTTCTCGGCCTTCTGCGCCGGCTTCAGCAGGTTGACCAGCACGGGGTCCACCTTGCAGTTGAGCCCGGCCGCCGAGGCCATCTCGCTGACCACCTTGAGCCGCGTGCTCTCGAGCAGCGAGTCACCGTTGACGGGCACGTGCTGCTGGAAGTCGTCCACGGAGGAGAGCAGGAACGGGATGCGCTCCGTCAGCACGTCCTGCAGCGCCTCCTGGCACAGGTCGCGGAAGCACAGGATCACGCCCACGATCGTCATCCGCTGCAGTACCGTGTCCACGTTCTGCAGCCGCTTGACCAGCTCCTTCATCGTCTCCGGCTTGTCGAAGTTGGTGCGCAGTGCGATCAGCACGTCGCGGTTGGCGGCCACCAGTTTCTTCAGCTCCTGCACCTGGCTGGTGACCAGCCAGACGAGCGTCTCGTTGAGCGTCTTCATGCCGTACGGGCCGATCAGCTCGGCCAGCGAGCGCAGCTCGGTGACGTCGGTGAACTCCTCGGCCGAGGGCAGCGCCTGGTCGGCCTGCAGCGACACGAAGACGCGCTGGCAGGGCGAGTAGCAGATGCGGCCAGCCGACACCCGCCGCAGCAGCACCTCCGAGTACCAGGTGGTGTAGAGCGCCGTGATCGTCTTCTCGCCGTGACTGTCCAGCTGCTGCGTCTGCTGCAGCAGAATGTGGTTGAAGACGCGCGTGATGTCGACGTGCACGTAGTTCTCGACGCTCTGTAGGATGCTCATGTAGGCGCGCACGCTCGCCAGCAGCTCGGACGGCTTGGCGATCTCGTTGGTCTCCTGGTTGTACATCACCATGCCGACGAGGGCGCGCGCGAACCTGCTCTCCAGGTGCTGGTGCAGGTACTCGCGAGGCGCGAACGTGTACTCCCACACGTGGATGGCCGAGCAGTAGTTGATGGCGAAGCACAGCTCCGTCAGCGCCATGTGCAGCTTGTCCATGATGGTGAGGTCCTCGCGCGTACGCCGGTACGTCTCGGTGCCGGGTTTGCCGCACTCGGGGGCCGCCTTCTTGCTTTTGTCCTTCTTCTTCTTGTTGACGGCCTCGACGATCATGCGCGCGCAGTTCTTGGGCAGCAGCTTGTCGCTGAGGCTGCACTGCTCGTCGCAGATGGTCGTGATGATGTTTTTCGCCTCCTTGGCCATCTCGTCCAGGTACATGTTGACAATGGAGAGGGAGCGCTCGCGGATATGGTGCCGCTCCTCTGGGCACAGCTCGTGCGTGCAGTTCTGGAAATGGCCGCAGATGAGCGGGAAGCAGACAATGTAGCGGTTCTGCGCGGGGAACTCGAGGCACATCTTGAAGTGGTCCTCGAACAGCCGGCTGAAGAAGCAGAAGGTGCTCAGGTCGGACGTCTCCACGAGGATCTCGTCGAGGAAGTCGACCATCTTGGTGTGGAAGACCACCGTGTTGAGAAGGTGCGCCAGTTCCCGGTTGTCCTGCAGGCTGAGCGGCGTCTTGGCGACGGACGTGTACGCCTGCAGGCGGTACCAGTCGAGGCGCAGCGCGCGGAAGTCGAACATGTCCGCCTCCTCCACCTGCTTGACGTTCAGGTTGGTGATGGTGCTGCAGATGGACGACAGGATCGTGTTCTCATCCTCGGGGCACATCTGCAGCTGCTGGATGGCGTGGCTCAGCGCGATCGCGTCGTAGCCGCACAGGTACTGCACGTAGTAGCGCTGCAGCACTTGGTTGTACTTGCGCACGAGTGCGCGCAGCACCTCCACTTGGAAGAGCAGCTCGGGCAGCTGCCGGTCCGTGAGGTCGTCGGCCGTCTTGGCCTTGCCGGTGCGCGGCGGCGGGTTCTCGTTGTGTCGCAGCAGCCAGGTGACCTCGTCGCGCGCGAAGCACAGCGCCATCAGAACAAACAGCGCCTTGGGCCCCAGCAGCCCGGGCTGATCGTGAAGGATAAGACCGAGGTCACGGAGCGCCGAGCGCAGGAACTTGCGTCGCTCTCGGTGCATGTGGCCGGCGTTGGCGACCGCCAGGTTGAAGCACTCCTTCACCTCGGCGATGCGCTTGCCATAGCCTTTGATGGACTCGAAGAAGGCTTGCACGTACGAGTGGATGAAGATGGTCTCGTCGCGGAAGAGCGTGGTCGCCCAGCTGGACTGGAGCGCGTTGATCCACAGGTCCATGGCGACCGGCTGCGTCAGGTACTGGTGGCAGAGCAGGCAGGAGAAGATGATCCAGCGCTCCATCGTCTCGAGCGACAGGTACTCGCACGGCATCGTGTCCGTCTGCGCCGGGTTGAGCATCTGCGCCGGGCTCGCCGTCAGGCTCAGCATCTTGCCGGCGCGCCACTGGTCGGCCGACAGGTTACGGCGCGGGAACACGTCCTTCAGCGAGTGAAGCGCCGAGTAGAGCACCTTGGCGTGCGGGATGAACTCCTCCGAGAGCTTCTTCAGCGGCGGGTCGTACTCGATGATCATGTTGCCGAGCCGCGGGAAGCTCGGGTCGCTCTGGTTGTGCGCCTGCTCGTGCGCCGCGTTGAAGAGGCCCAGCACGGCCTTGCGGTCGTCGACGCGCGACAGCAGGATCATGAGGGAGACGTATGTGCTGACCAGGTCCAGGTAGCCCTTGGCGAGGTCGAAGTTGAGCGTGATGTCCAGCTGGATCTGCAGCGCATCGATGGTGGTCAGCAGCTCACAGACATGGTCCTTAAAGTCGAGCAGGTCCACGAATGTGAAGTAGTACAGTGACAGCGACTTGATGATGTCGGTGCGGAGGCCCGAGATCGCCTGCAGGCTCTTGGCGTCCACGTTCGGGAACTTGCGCACGATCTGCTTCAGCGTCGACTCGAGCGACTTCTCCGACAGGAAGGAGGGCTTCGACTTGGCGTCGCTGCACGCCTTCTTGATGTTGTAGATGCGGGTGAGCATGCCGACGCCGCGGTCGTTGAGGATGCTCAGCTTCTCCGCCACCTTCTGTTGGCTGGGGATCATGGCGCGCGACATGGCGCCGCCCTCTCAAGGAGCCTGCAACAACAGACAGCGACGTCAAGTCACAGTGGCGCACATGTAGTCAAACACAAATCAAACACAATGCAAAGATGAACAAGGAAAAACATGAGCAGAAATGCTGACCTTAGAATACATATTTTTAGTAATTTCGACATGGAACCTTGCTCAATAAAAAGTGGAACAATTTGGTTTGGTATCAGGAAATAAAAGCAAGGTGTCAAAAAACAGCTTGCAAAATTGGTACATAGTGCTAATGGCAGGTTACTGTTTATCTTATTATATTACATATCTGATCTGATTGTACAACATCACCTCACATGGGTCATAAACACAGTTAAATATGTATGCACAAAACATTGTGTATAAATGTACAAAAGACATATGTATGCAGTTAAAAACGTATGTAAGTAGCCTTAACATTTAACATTATTTACATATCAGTCAGTAGATTAAGTACAACAAATAGTAAATACCAAACCACAAGTTGTTATATAAAGAGGGAAACATATGTTGAGGTCTGTGGACTCTGCTGCAGTTCAGAACATTTCTAGACAGAACAATATCTGAACAAATTGATAAGTTGTTAAACTACCTCTAGACACATTAAAAAAACATGTATCACATTATTATGATATTTTATTTGTTATACTTTTCATAAATAACAAATTCAAGTTTAATAAATATTCATACTTCCAGACATGATAAAGCAGATACATCATATGAAACATGTAAAAGGTTAGTAGTTCCAACAAATAATTAAAAAAAATATATACATGATGAGAAAGTGGAGTCACTTTGTGATTTTAAATATATTGATCAAACGATTCCCCAATTGAGTTAATGTTAAAGTATAGACATTATTGTTAATGTCTGTTTTATTTTATTTTAACTATTTACATTTTTAAACTTATGGAAGTAATTGCAGTTGTTTACTCTGAGAAGCCTTGCACTTTTACCAAGAACCCTCAGTTTAAGCTGTTGAATCAAAACTCATAGAAACCTGACATATGTAGCATCCTCCTGAAAATTACTATGGAAATGAAATTATATTTCAGACATGTAACAATTACATTGTAAATTGTTATTGGCTTGAGTGTTTTTTGTTATATTGGCAAATCATAATGTACATAAATAGCAGAATTGCCAATTAAATTACAATTAGATAATTGCATACATCTTAGTCCTGATTGTGCATATGTTAAAAATGTTAAGCACAACCATGGCTAATATGTAATTATGAATTATAAATAACATAATTAAGGTTTTAGTCCAATGCTAGCTTAGTTGTTTAATGTTATAGTTTATACCATACAGCAATCTTTCATATCATAAAGAAGAACCAACAAGTCACAATACAATGAATTAAAACTTTGCAAGTTGTAGATAAGGAAGTATATTCAAATATCACATTATTAATACATAACTACTATTATAATGTCTTCTTTAGTACAGAAGGAGGAATAATGAGCAAAAGAGGGATAATATGTCAACAGTTATACCATGAGCATGATGTAACCTGTAGGTTAGAAATATGGCAGAACAACAAAATAGAAGTTGTTTTTAGATAAATATAGTTCAAATATTTTACAGAATAAGGTTTGAGGCCAGGACCTGCAATAACCACAGCATATTGCATAGGTTCTGATCACATTACCAAATCCTACAATGCCTGTTAGCCAGCAGAATTTTTAGAAGAAATTCATAAGTGACCAACAAACTGTAACACAGTAAGAACTAATAGGGTAAGATGGTGCAAAACCAGATAGCTGTATTGTCAGACTTGACATGCTATCAGAATGTAAGCAATGTGTCAGTATCATCTACATTCTGATAGTGTGAAAACTCTGATATTCTGACGTGTCCGGATATTGCATTTTTACCCTAACTGATATCCCCTGACCTTGAATGTGGCAACTGCCACTGGCCATCCCAGCCAGTCAGAACAAATAGTAAATGCTGAAGAAGCACAAACCCGGGCTCTCACAACCAGGATAAAGTCAAAGGCCAGAAGTGTAGTTCTCTCCCAATGAGTTACAGGGGCAGACAACCAAGGTAAGTGCCGACAGCATCATGGAATTTAACAACCAGGGCACCAGGGGGTTGGATCTTTGGGCTTGTGAAAAATGGCAATCGGGGGTAATTGAATTGCAGCATGAAATATTCTGTTCACCGGTACCCAATGATTGATGAGTTGCATCAAGGAAATAATTGGAAGAGGCACACAATTTGTTAAATACCAAGTTGGTGTCAAGTGCCTATCCACAAAACGTAGCAAAAGGAAACGCATAATTATTTTATACATAGATTCAAACTAATGTCATGTGGTTTTTGTAATTGTGATTTATTTCTAAATATTCACCTGTCACTTATAATATAAGCTATATCATAGATATCTGGAATTAATCATCTCTAAGATAGCACACACGCGATCAAACACATAAGACACTCCCCGGACAAATTTACCAAAAATGAGTAAACAAATCCACTATCGTCTCATTTATATGCTTCCATATTTTGTATAAATTTTAGAAAAATCAGACAGTAAAAAATTCCCGTCACTTTATGTTCACTAAATGTTACTTAAATCGAGATAAAGTCAGTTTAGTTATATTCACCCGATTTTTTACTTTTTCGAATTACATCAATCACATTAGGAAAAGTATACTAGAAATATGAAAGCAATAATATTTTAAAATTAAAATTATTTTCTGTGCTAACTTTTAGTAAATAGAGTAAAATTTGTATTCAGCTGCAGCGCAGTAATTACATTACCGACGCAAGCTGTCATTTCTCCGATTCGTTTTGTGCGTTGTTATATATTTTTGGGAGCACTGAAAACTTCGCTGCGTTTTTGCCTTTTGGGCATTCCAGTCTCCTTTGTAAGTTTTATAATTCTGTCATAAATTTCAGTGAACACATCTACCTGCATGAATTTGCCGATTATTGCATTTTGCCTACATCTTCTGGCACACCCACCCATAATACGTAAACGCTGATAAGGGATACCTACTTCAACTTTGTGAAATTAACATTCACGTCAGGTGGTTGATTCTGGTTGTTGTCTCGTGTTTTTTGTAGGTAGGGTTAAAAATTTATGGACGCATCACAATCTCAGATTTTCTATGCTAATTTAGTGTAGAAGATATTGATGCATTGCTTGCATTCTAATAGCATGTCATACTGATACTGGAAGAAAAAAAACATGTTATCGTCAACAAGTTCAGCATAACTCGGCGTTTGCGCCGAAATTTCGGCTGACAGTTCAGCGTAAATCGGCACTTGAGCCGAAATTTGGGTGCAGATTTCACCGTAACTCGGCACTTGTGCCAAATTTTTATTTAAAAGTTCAGCGTAATTTGGCGCTTAATTAGTTTGGTGTAATTTGGATGTGTCAAAGAAGTGGCCTTTCAGGTGCCAATTGGTGGTGGTAGTGATTTGGTGACCTAAGGTCTGGTCAATTTTGTGACCTCCCCATTATAAGTCAATGGAGAAAAATTTGAAAGCTTCATTTTCAAAGGATATAAGTCATATTACTTTTTATTATGTTATAATAGGATATTATAGCTAATCCAAGTGAAAACATACATCAGTGGCCCTATAAAGTCATTTGAGGTCATCAGAGGTCACGATCACTGTTTTGTTAATAACTCGTGACATAATAAAGATAGAGAAGTTAGATTGGCTCCAATGTGTTTGTCTCGTCAAGACGCGTAACGTAATATGTAACATGACCTATTTGGGTCATCACTTGACCTTGACCTGAGGTCAAATTTTAAGTTGACCCAACGAGGTCAGCATGCATATATTTCGACTCGTCTTGACGAGACAAACACGGGTATTGGTGGGGCTGGCGTTACTGTCTCGGGCAGCGTCGCACTAAAATCAAGGTTCAAGGAAAGGGCTATGCTACTATCACTGTTGGTGGTATGAAGTCA
>JARBER010000009.1:56076-70150 GCA_030265075.1 Balanus glandula | reverse complement strand
AAAGTATCAGATCACCGTGAAAATGGCCAAAGATCCTATGGATCCTGCGCATCCCTGGATCCAGGATCCATCGCAGTATTGGGCGATTTTTATGGTGTTCTGTTGCTTTGATCGACCAACAAATCTTGAGTGTGAGGATGTAAGTAATAAGCAATAGGTTTCAAAGCGCTTCAGTTTCTAAATTGCATTTTCCGTAGCCACAATCATCATTCAAAGGCAAAAATGTCCGAGGGCATGGACCATGTCTGCTACTGACCGCATTAAAATGCGGTCAATATTGCCCCTGTACAGATAGACGGTGGGAGCATGATTATTTTCGGGGCGATAACACCACCCTCTTGACATAAGACCCATTCCAGGACCACCATAAGAAATTCCACAAAACCCCATCCACCCAGCTCCCGCCTGGCGCCGCACCTGTTTGGCCTTGACGGCCATCTGCGTCTCGATCATCTGCTGCTTCTGCATGAGGATGTTGAGGCTGGCCAGGTCGCTGGTGTCGTCGCCGTGCATGATCTGCGTCTCCAGCTCGTCCACCCAGCCGTCGATGTCGTCACACGACTGTTCGTAGAGCACGGCGCGGTTGGCGTCGAACAGCCGCTCGCCCTTCTGCTTGGTCACCGTCTCCAGCTGGTCGAAGTGGTCCTCCAGCTCGGAGATCTTGGGTCGCACCAGCTCCTGCATCTCGGGCTTCTCCTTGATGAGTTCCTCACCCGACTCCTGGATGCGGTACAGCCTGCAGCAGGAGGAGGAGGAGGAGGTTGAGAGACGGGTCAGCAGCGCCTGGCAGCGACGGAGCACACGATACGGCCAACACTGCCACCCATATCGATATACCAGAACAGTGATCTAGTATATCACATTGCTCACTGCTGTAACAGAATCGCTGGACCACCTGCTCATTAACGGTCAAACTCGCAGGCATTAAAATGAAATGTCAGATCTATTATAGCGTTACACTACGACAAGAGCACAATTCCCGAACAAAGCTCTCCCCCCCCCCCCCCTCTCCAGCGGCGTCACTCTGGCCGTCTGCTCACCGGTCCTTGTTGCTGGCGATCTCAGCCTCGAAGGCCTGGTGGCGCGTCCACTTGCTGTGCACCGTCTTGGCCGAGCGGTAGCTGTCGTCCTGTGCGCTGATGGACTTCTCCTGGATCCATTCGCCGAGCTCCTCGCAGTCCTGCAGGAACTGGTGCAGCTGCAGCTGGTCCCGCAGACGCTCCATCTCCAGCATAGCCCGCTCCCTGCCCGGCGTGACGTCACACACCGTCAGACACGGCACGGCACGTCATCAGTCGGGTGACGTCACACGGCGGTCAGTCGGGATCCGCCGGGGTTCTGCTTCTGACTGACTCAGGATAGACAGGGGGAAAAATACGACCACATGGGGATTTTGGCTAGTTTGTGGCAAGAGATAAAATACGTTGTCACCGAAGTAAATAAATCTACCTCGCGCAATAACACCTGGCCAAATTTTATAAAAGCAAAAAGAGAGAACGAAACTGAGAGCGAAAGATGAGAATCCCTAACAGGCTCCACTCTCTTGATCGGCCCGATATGCAATATTGAAGCTTAGTCGCCACTACAGCTGCGCCGGTCGCGTCTGGCGTACCTATCATTCTCGCGTCGCTCTCGTACCTATTGTTCTCGCGGCGCTCGGAGATGTTCTCGGCCTTCTTCTGGATCTTGTCGGCGGCGTAGTGCCCCTCCTCGGTGAGCCGCTTGGCGAACTGCAGGATGCCGTTCAGCTTCTCGTCGTTAGCCTCCATCGTGGTGAGGAACGCCTCGAACCGCTTGATCTGCTCCTCGGCCTGTTCCAGGTTAGCCTGCCGATGTCGCGGAGGACAGGTTAGCCGGGCGAAATGGACCGAAAGATTCACATACGCGACGACAGGGGTTAAGTGAAGTAAAGGAATCTTGGTTAAGTCAACGTCGGTGTAGCTGAATAAGCAGTTGTGAGTCATCGGTCTAGGCTATTATAGAATATTTATCGTGAATATCTAGAGCCATTATTCAGATAGTACTCGATTTCCAATGAGCCAGGGCAGATATCAAGAAAAACCACCAATATTTCGCTAAATGAAGAACGAAGACAAATTTTACATGACTTTGCGATGTATTTTTAATGCTTTGCTCTGTAATCATGTCAATATCAGCTCGTCACGAGTAAGTGCAGTACAACCACTGCATCCAGCCGCCTCACTGACCGCAGATCTACGGCCGAGAAGTCAGCTGAGGTGGCGAAGGAGCGGAGCTGAAGGACCACGTCAGGCCGAGGAAGGAAGAAAGGGAGGGAGCTGGCCGCCGCGACACTGACCGGCGTGTCGACCTTGGAGAGGAAGTTCTCCTGCTGGCTGAGCGCCACCTCGCCCATCTTGGCGTCGCGGAGGAACATCTGGTAGTTGAGGCTCTGCGACAGCAGCTGCTGCCGGTTCTCCCACATCTTGTGCAGCTCCTCCCAGCTGTAGGCAGAACGGTGGCCGCGTCAAAAGGTGGCTCATAATGGAATTCGAATGGTAGTTATCAGACAAGCATCCGGCTTGATGTTGGGGTTTAATCAAGAGGTGGTCAGGTTGAGAACAATACAAGTGGAAATATGAGAATGTGTGTATAAGAAACAAATCAATGGGATGAATGAATGAAAAAATTAATGAATGAATGAAAAAAAAATTGGCGAATTAACTTACAAATCATGACAATGAGTGACACAACAACATAATCATAATGTCTGGGTGAAAGCCATCTACTTATCACAAAATCGCGGGAAGTTAATTTCTAATAAAATTGCATCCAATCATCAATAGCATGACAATCGCAGGTTACGTTTCAACCTCACTCCCAACATCCCGGCACTGCAGCTGAGGCCGCGCCGTCCGGCACCATCAGTCCACTCACCCGTCCTTGAGCGCCTTCAGCCTCTCGCGCAGGAACATGTACTGCGGGTCGTCGGGCGGCGTCACGTCCTCGGCCGTCACACGCTCGCCGTACTCCATCATCGAGTTGTAGTCGTCGTTGTAGTTGTCGATCTCCTCGCGGATCGTCTGGTGCTCTGCAGTGGCGAGAAGGATCAGATTAGGCTGCAGGCGAGTCAAATCAATATAATATATAAAACTGGGGATAGATAAGCCAGTCGTCTTAGAAGCTGCAGCACAGCTCACTCCACCAACGTCCAACAATAAGCGGTGCGGAGAATGTCCTAAACACAACGACGACTAGACCAGTCTGATGGTATAGAGACATGAGTGCAATCAATCCATCTACAACTAAGTAGTGAAAACTGGGGAGCATGCCTACGGACTGAGCCCAATCTCCCCATCTCCTCTCTCCTCTGACGTCTATCCTTCCCCCAGCGCAGACCCCCTGTCCTCCGAGAGACGCCCACTCCCGTCTGAGCAGGCGCTCGGCCTCGGACGCCCTCCCACCCCCCCCGGCCCTCTGCCCCTGTCCTCCGACAGACGCCCACTCACGGCTGAGCAGTCGCTCGGCCTCGGACAGCGACTGCGGGATGTCCTCCGAAGCCACGTCCGTCTGCGTCTTGGTGAGCCAGGCCGAGAAGTGGTCCAGGTCGCGCAGGAAGCGGTGCAGGTCGCCCGCCTCCTCCAGCTTCGAGTAGCGCTCCTTCAGCAGCTCCGTCATCTCCTTCCACGGCTGCAGGAACATAGCGGAATGTGCGGGTGAGGAAGCGAGGCGACATGAGCCAGCAGCACGGAGGAAGACTTGTTCCTGATCTGCTTGATTGAGCAGATCAGGAACCTGATCGAACGGAAGCGGTGCAGATATTGAGCCTGATCAGCTTGATAACAGCTTGACATTACACAGCACATTTCAAACCGACATCCCCCTGAATCAATCTACCACCCTCCCACAGTGCAGCACCGCCGCCGCTCGGCCGTGAGACTGAGCGCTGCCTACCTCCTGCAGCTGGTTGATGTTGCGGCGGATCTCGGCCGCCTCGTCAGGCCGCTCGTGCTCGATGCGCGCCGCCTCCCGCTCCAGGTCGTCCAGCTTGGCCTGGATGGCGGCGATGTCGCGCTCCATGCCGTTCAGTTTGCGCTGCAGCGTCATGATACCAGCCTGCCGAGGGAGAGGGAGAGGGAGACGTGCAGGGGGCCGGTCAGACAGAGGGACAACTGTACTCCTGCTAATCCCGCAATGATCTGCTGATGATAGTGGCATTGCACAATACACATGTGTAGTATGCACCTCATCTGGAATATATTTGAGCAACACATTTTACTCGAGAAGTAAATTACTTAGCATAATATATCCTTTGAATGGTTTACAGCAATGATTATTAGCAGATTGACGATTTATATCTTAAGATATATCGGTAGCAAGACTTATCAGTCTGCCGGCTCTTTTAATTCCAGTCTGCTCAATCTTCACAGCCTTCCTGGACACATTCCGTACGTCTATGCGCCCTCAGCACAGTTGAAATAACGCGCTACGCACCAGATCTGAGCCGAGCCCCTCGGTCTGGTGGAGCAGCTTGGTCTTCTCCTCGATCCAGGAGACCGTCTCGCGGATCTCGATGTGGAACGTCTGGTAGGAGTGCGCCGACTCCAGCTCCTCCTTCTTCTTCTCTGCCTTCTCGCGCAGCTGGGACCACTTCTCGTTCAGCTGCGGGCAGAAAGGGGCGGCGGGTTGGAAGCGGGAGGGTTGACAGTGCTCTTCTCGGAACATTTATGTTTCAATGAAACAAGCGGATTAATCAGCTGAATTTCACGTTTAAAAAAACAGCAGACAAAGAAACCAAACCATACTGCATTTAATTTCTTCAAAACTGTCCTTAACACACAACAACTATTAAGACTACACAGCATCGCCTTCCAGCCTGTCCGAGTCTCGGACGTCACCACCACAGCTGCCCAGTCGGCGGCCCAGCGCTCGCTCCGCTCTCACCTCGCCCTCACTCCGCTCTCACCTCGCTCTGTTTGGCGACGATCTCCTCGCTGTTGGGGTGCTCCACCTGCAGCAGCTGTTTGGCCAGCTGGTTCACCACGCCCACGCGGCTGGCGTTGGCGTTCATCTCGTTGCCGAAGCCCTCGTACTGGTGCTTCAGGATCTCCACGTCCTCCACGTCCTTATCGTCTCCGGGCACCATCGTGTTCAGCATACGGTCCTGCGGTAAACGGAGGCGGCGGCGGGCGTCAGGGCGTGTCCAGGGAGCACACATGGCCCATGCCCCCGGGCGTTTTTACATTTGAATGCAGATTGTGGCCACGATAAAGAAGGTATAGTACTTATGGGCGTTGTATCCTATTTTCATCACTTACTTTTTCACATATACTATTTTTTCGATAATCGAAGCATCACAACACCGTGAAAATCGCCAAAAACCGCGCTAGATCCTGGATCCTGCATCATCGATCCATAGGATCTTCGGCTATTTTCACAGTGTTCTGATGCTTTGATTAACGGAAAAAGGTTACATGTGAAGAAGTAGGTGTAAAGCAGTAAGTAGCATCACAAATTAATACTGTACTTTGAACATTGGCAGAATCGGGATTTAGAGCTAAGGACGTTTGGGATCCTGGACCCTCCCTGCCGGGAAGGTCAGGGAGCGATCAGAGGGGTCAGGGGGTGGCTACCCTGGGTCAGGGAGCGATCAGAGGGGTCAGGGGGTGGCTACCCTGGGTAGCCAGAAAGAGGTCCCAACAATAGTGGTGGTCCCTGACTGCGGTACTGCAGTGATGCCTTCTTGGTATTAGGCTACTAGTAGGTCATCGCCAGTAGGGAGTACTGATATGCTATAGATGTGAAACAGGACTGAATATGAAAATGAAGTCTCACAAATTTGAAATTAAGCGTTACCAAATCACGTTCATCTACAGACAATTATAATGATATACTTCCATCTGAGAGGTGTCGTCGTATAACAGTGATACCTCCTGTCCAGTGATAAGCAGACATATCGTGATTAAGTCTCCGGACATTACCTTCTCGGTAATCCATTGGTCGACGCGCTGAGCCTCGGAGAACAGCTTGTAGAGCGACATGGCGTCCAGCAGCCGCTGCTTGCGGAGCTGACCCAGCTCGTTCAGCTCCTGGTACCTGAGGAGACGCATCGGGGACAGATCAGTTCAGCTGAGGAATCAGGTCTATCACGACCAGCCATATCACCTAGTAACTATCACGGGCAACCAGATATCACCTAGTCAACTCACATCAAACAAAACGCAGATAAGGCGAAACATGATAATTCAGCTATCCTGGAATGCAAGTGTCTTATGAAAGGGTTTACTGTGAGTAGCTTTGACCTCAATGTGTTTACTGATGAGGAATGAATAAGAAGAAGAAATGGGCAGTTACTGGTTTTGACAAGATTCAATATATTGATGTCGCAGCATATACGACAGCATGATCACACCAAGGACCCTCTCTCCCACCCAAATTCCGTCTCCTCGCGTGTACCTCTTCTCAATACTCTCCGTGCGATCCTTGACCTCGTTGCTGTCCCTGTACTCGGGGCCGATCTCCTGCGCCTGCGCGTGCAGCTGCTCGATGGTCTCGCGGTAGTTCTTCATGTCATCGTCCACGTCCTTGTGCTTCTTCAGCAGGTTCTGCACGCTGCCCTCGTCGTTTCCGACATCATCGGACGATACGAGCCGCAGCGTGTCCAGCATCCACGTGTCGGTGTCGTCGGCGTCGGCGAAGAACTGGTGGTAGCCGATGGCCTGCTCCAGCTGCTGCCGCCGCTTCTCGGCACTCTCCTTCAGCCGGTTCCACATGACGACGATCTCGTCGATGCGGCCGCGGATGCGGTCGGCGCCGAAGTGGCCCTGGTTGACGAGCTCGTCTCCGACCTGCGTGATGGCCAGCAGCTGCGACTCGTGCGCCGCGAGGTCGTCCTCCAGCGCCTGCCGACAGACGGAGCAGAGTCAGCAGACAGCCGGCGGTGGTCAGGTCAGTGACAGAGGCTATCAGGCTAAGTCAGAGGCTAACGATGTCAGAGACAGAGGCTAACAGGCTATGTCAGAGGCTAACGATGTCAGAGACAGAGGCTCCCCCGGGAGAAATATTGCAGAACTAATACAGACCGGTAGATTCAATGAAAGGAAGCACATCTCTGACATTCTTTGGCATTCGTTAAGCTGCGATTATGCATGTCACAAACATCAAACTGCCCTGCATTCGGTGTCTGACAAAAGCTAGCCGTCCTCAGCTGGAAAAACTAGAAGCGAAGGCCGATCACGACTCTCAGCTAGGGTTTCATTTCCATCCAATAGGGCCATTCCGGGAAAACACTGACGCGACACTTTACTCAGCGACACGCCCTCACTAACAGGCCAGACGGTTGGGCCGTCCGCGACCCACGTTTGGCTATTCGTCGCTACAGCCAGCGTCCGATGTTACTAGGTAAACGAGATGATAGCGTTTAACGGCGTCGTTAACCCGCTTTACTGCCGCTGAAAACGACACCGCGCTGGCTCGTACTGCTGGGAGAAGTTCAGGCCGGCGCCGCCTGTGTGGCCCGTCTGGCATTCCCCGACCGTTGCTGCACGGGGCAGTCCACCTCTGCCTGCCTTTCCACAGCGGTAACGGCGCTCTGAACGGCGACCGCAAGTCGGAGACCAGCACTGTCCATGATCTCAAAGAAACAACGCAAATACAAGAAGGACACGGTGATTTTCCTCCAGAAATACTTCACATGATTTGGAAAGAAACGAACGCGATTGTAAAACCTTTTCAGAGCCTAATTAAGCCATCCAACCTGCTAGACTCTAGGCTAGTATTATGTATTTTCGTCACAAGGGCGAAGACGTGACAGCCACGGTTAGATCCCGGCAGCTGCATCGGGCCGCTGACTAGCCTGGACGTGCCTGGCCACCACTAACTGTGCTTGGCGGCCAATAACCTTATGCTTGGCGACCACTAACCCCGTGCTTGACCACTAACCCCGTGCTTGACGACCACCACAACCCTGTGCTTGACGTCCACCACAATATTGTGCCTGTCGTCTACCTGCCTCGTGTTGGCGACCACGACTCACCTTGTGCTTGGCGAGCAGGATGTGGACGGTGACCAGGTCGTTTCCGATGTGCGCCGCGTTGAGGATGTTCTCCTTCTCGCGGATGTAGTTCTCCTCCTCGGCCATGTCCCAGTAGAACTGCCACAGCTGGCGCGAGTCCTCCAGCCGGGAGCGGCGCTCCAGCGCCAACTTCACCAGCTCGGCGTACGCGTCCTGGTGCGGGGTCAGAGAGAGAGAGAGAGAGAGAGATGGACGGGTTATAATCAGACTCCTGAAGTAGGAGGCAGAGGGCGGCAGAGGGCAGCAGGTTTCGACAGGATGCCACGGCAGAGGCTCAGAATCCGGACCGGGTGGAGGGAATGGGTCAGGCAAAATCAACTAGGTGGGGAGTCGGTACGAAACCTCAGTGAACTCTATGACCCTGACCAACAGCTGACCCTGATCACGAGTCAGACTCAGAATCACAGGACCTGAGGAGACACGTGAGTTGATGACTTAGGGAGCTAAGGCCGGCGGATCAAGCAGGTCGAGAGGATAAAGTATGATGTTAATAGTTACACATAATATCTAACTTGCATATTCTGGCCAGAATATGTTCCGTCGACGTCAACGCGTTGGTTCGTAGCTAAATGATTATCTGTTTTACTCTATAACTAGGCTATAGTTATGACTACGTTGTCAAATAAAATAGGTCGTTACTTGGCTTTACGATTCGCCCAAATAATAATTACCGCAGAATGACGGGTCATCATTAGACACAACTTCCGGTAACGCCGCGGCTCTTGGATTGAATGACTGTAATGACACCACACCCACACACAACTCTCCACCATTACTCATGACCTGACTCAACCTACTCGAGTGACCCATGTGACCAGCCGGGCCAGATAATTGTGCCCTGCATGACCCCGTGACTTCAATGACCCTGAGCGAGCTCAACAACCCCATCGATCTCTATGGCCCTGATGAACTCAGTGACCGTATGTGACCTCTCACGCCCCTGCAACCCCGGTAGCACTCCTCGGTCTGTATGACCCCACTGTCCCTGACATCGGTGACCTTCATGACTTCCAGTGACTTCCAGTGACTTCCAGTGACCTCCAGTGACCTCCGGTGACCTCCAGTGACCTCCAGTGACCTCCGGTGACCTCCGGTGACCTCCAGTGACCTCCAGTGACATCCGTGACCTCTAGTGACCTCCCGTAACCAGTGACCTCCGGTGACCTGCAGTGACCTCCGGTGACCCGTACTGACCTCCAGCTGCTGGACGCGCTCGACCACGATGGCCGGGTCGCACGGCCGGTAGCCCTCCTCCGTCTCCTCGTCGACGAAGCGGCGCGAGTGCTGCACCACTGTCTTGACGCGCTCGCCCAGCACGTTGATGTCAGCCTGAGGGACGGCGGAGAGGTCAGGTCAGGTCAGGTCAGGTCACAGGTCACACCAGGTCAGCCGAGCTGCTGATTACAACCATCGAGTCTGACCAATGGACCATCGGCTCAAATGCTCTCACAGTCCAAAGCAGGAATGATACACAAAACAGACTGTTTGTAAGCCACATTTGCCTGACCTTTTGATTAGTTCCAATCAATTAACTTAAGTAAAGTTAGTAGCCTCCAAACTGTGAGCCCGGCTCTGCCTCCCACTGGCAGATGTCAGGAATCACCACTGCCGGCCCCGCCACCCGCACACGCCAGCCACCGAGCACTGACCTCGATGAGGGCGTGTTTGGAGAGCAGATCCTCGACGCCCATCAGATGTTTGCCGTAATCGTCCGAGAGCAGGCGCATCTTGTGCTCTTCCATGCTGTCCAGGATGTAGAGCATCTCCTGGAAGTTCTGCTGCAGCTGCAGGCTCAGCTCCAGACGCATGCGGCGCGCGCGCAGCAGCTCCAGCAGGTAGTTCCACAGACGCAGAACATTGTCCTTCCTGCACACGACAGGCGCCAAACATGTGGTTCACGGTACGACCAGAACTTCGGTAGGTCAGACACTGTCCAGTTTTACAGATCCCAACACTGTACTACACCTCACAGACACCGATCATGACGCGCCAAACGCTTTACACGACCTGGGCTCAGCTGTAGGCTCTGACAGGCAGTCAGAACTCGGCTGTCGTCCCGGCCGCCACACTGCCCCGCTGTCCCCGCTCTGATAGGCAGTCTGAGCTCGGCTGTGGTCCCGGCCGCCACACCACCCCGCTCTCCCCGCTCGCCGGCCCGAGTCTGAGTACCTGGCGTTGATCCGCTCGATGTCGTGGTAGTTCTCCGTCTGCAGCTCCTCGGCCACGGCCAGCACGGCCAGCACGCGCTCCTCGTACGCCAGGATGTCCGTCTCGATCGCCTCGTGCTTCTTCGCCGACGCCTCCACGGCCGTCAGGTCGAAACCGAAGTTGTCCTGCGGTCGAAAACGGACACAGCACGGGTGTCAGGTCGAAGCCGAAGTTGTCCTGCGGTCACAAACGGACACAGCACGGAGACGTTAATCGGCTGGGTAGCACCGTAACCACTCGTGTTACTTGAGTCGGGAATCCCGTGGAGAGTTTCGTAAACAAATTATTGTACATGATCACAGTGACAAGGACTATCCTCGGCAATGTCATTTTATACAATAATCGTTACATCGAAGCAAATGGTAAGAATAGTTTGAGATCTATCCGAATCTATGCCAGACCCACCATTCGCCTGATACACGAAACGCCCCTTAATCACGGAGCAACAAGTAAGCGTAATAATGAACCTCATTAGTAGCCAGCGAACTGTGGGCGCGAGTCTGTGGACGTGACGTTGATAGCGAGCCTG
Source organism: Balanus glandula (assembly GCA_030265075.1). Classification (NCBI taxonomy): domain Eukaryota; kingdom Metazoa; phylum Arthropoda; class Thecostraca; order Balanomorpha; family Balanidae; genus Balanus; species Balanus glandula. The sequence continues at coordinate 59,381 of JARBER010000009.1, read as the reverse complement.
CCGGTCCAGTTACCGCGGCTCTATCGACCACAGCAGTCTGCCATGCCGGCACACCGAGCCGTGTCGACAGCGATGATAGCCCGCATAACGGCGCCATCAATAACCCGGCCGTCACCGGACAGCCCGGCGCGACACAAGGCCATTAACGGGCTGCACTTAGCATTTGGTGAAAAACGGCCGGCCGCGGACAGTGGGACAAAAGACCGGGCTGGGCTTTGTGTTGACAAGCAGAAGTTTGGAGGCAGAAGCTAAAATCTTGCTAGAATCGCAAGAATCTCCGTCAAGACCAGCACACAAAATCCCTCTCGCTTCCAGTAATTTCACTCCGCTGTTGACATGGCCTTTCCTTTGTAAATATTTATCTACAAATGTGCACCATACAAGCCCTGACTGACACAAGGCATCGAATGACACACACTTACCCAGCACATCTATCGGCCACCCTGGCGCTCCCCGGCTCGGTGACCCACCTGCGAGACGAGTCGCTGGTTCTCCGACAGCCAGGTCTCGCGCATGCCAGCCTTGCGGTCGAACCTGGCAGCCAGCTGCTCGAGCTTCTCCTGACGGATCAGCTCCTCGCGCAGGGCCAGCTCCCGCTCGTGCTCGGCCTTCTCCAGTCTGCAGGCGGCGGAGCTCCGTCAGACGGGGCACAGCGCGGCGGGACACAGCGCGGCCGGCAACATCGCGACGCAACAGACATCACGCCACGTCCTCAACTTCAGACTTCAACCCACCAAGATATCCCGACGGTTCCGTCTCAAATTGAGCTGACTCAATCAACATAAGCCAACAAGAACTCAAGTTGCCACAAGTTGAATCATCGACTGGACCAGTTTCTTCAGGGGATAATCCAATACAGAAACACTAGCAGACACACGATGTGAAAGAAACCACCCAGCCACGCCCCCGCCGCCCGACCAGCACTGTCTGCTTCTCCCGGCCCCACGGAACACTCACTTCTCCCAGGCGCGGTTAATATCGGCGATCATGAGACCCTCGCGCGGCGTGTACGGACGCTGGTTGTTGGCGCGCATCTTGGACTTGAGCGTAAACAGCAGCACCTCCAGGTTGCCCTTCTCCACGAACCTGAGCGCAAAGAGAGACACTTACGTCAAACACACAATCCATACACAAACACTCAGTCCAAAATTCTCTCCACAGAAAGGCACACAAGCCTTAACGAGGCAGCAATCACAAACTACGAACAGCTGTCTAAAAACGAGGAATAACGAAGAGGTGGTACCCATAACTCCCCACTGTGTTACTTCCCACCTGAGTATAAACAACTAAACACACTGAGCTCGGGCTGCAGAAACCAACGGGCCCAGAGTTACACGAAAGCAACGTCCATTATAAATGACTCATGTTTGCTCTAACAAAAATTATAGACAATAAGAGGAAAAATAAAATATACAACGGGTAGAAACCTGCACGCTATGACAACACCGAACCATATTCAACTAATTCACCGCACACGTACACGTGAAACTCCCTCGAGGTTCGCCGTTGTCCCATTCCCATATGTTTTCCCCTTGCCTTCAGACATTCCCTTGCACCTCCCTTCTCTCCCCTCTCCCATCCCCCTGCCGCGGGACTCACTTGGGCGGCTTCTCGACGGTGCGGTACGAGTTGAACTGCACCAGCTGCTCCTGCACGCCGCCCAGCGAGTTGGCGAACTGCCGCTGGCCCAGCTGCTCGATCGTCTCGCTGATCCAGCGCAGCAGCTCCGACGTCAGGTTCTCGTACTCGTGCACCATGTGGTCGTTGTCCATCAGTGTGCCCACCACCTTGCCGATACGCTTCGACTGGATGGTCTCGGCGCGCATCTTGGAGAAGTAGTGGTAGTAGGTGACGACGTAGGTGATGATGGACTTCTCGTCCGGCTGCTCCATACAGACGTCTGAGAGACGGACGCAGCGACAGGTCAACCGCAGAAGGGGATGCTGAGCACGATATTGCTATGTAAGGGATGGTCGACACTGACAAGTGACGCAAAATAAAGTGTGATGACATACAAAGTGTAAACAAGCTTAAGCTATATATTATATAAATTATTATGATTATTATATGTTAATAAAGCTTCAGTTATCCAGCCGAGTTTGGATATAGTTATCCCCGGTTGTGAAGTTGTGAAGTTACGACGCTGTCGATTCTCTTAATGTAACCCGACTTACAGCGTACCGGCTCCATATGGTAACATTAAGTCACCAACTCCCCCGCTGGAGAGAGCAGTGACGCCAGATCGCACCTTATTCAGAGAATTCGTCCTCAGCCAACCGGAAGGGCACCTGGTTCATCCCAGGATCTATCCAAAGGTCAGAGGATGCCGGAGAGCGGAGAGAGACGGGCCATACCGGACGACAGCTCCCCAGCCTCCCAGCTAGGGCGGCAGTTTGAGCTCAAACGACCGTCCAGAACTCATAAACATGCAAAGTTCGACTGCCGACAAACTTTCCGACGATGAGTTTCCATATGAAGCCTCGCGTTAAATCGTTTCGCCGTTAACGCGACACTCTCGCCCACAGCACCCCTAATTCACCCTCGACATGTCCACTCACCAACGACGTGTCCCTCTCACCCTAAACATCCGCTCTCCCACTCGGGACCCCTGACTCACCCTCGGCGTCGAGCAGCTTGGTCAGTCCCAGGTCTTCCTCGGCCACCTTGAAGGCGTTGTTGAGGTTGTGCATCGGGTTGGCCTTGCTCAGCTTCTCGTACTGAATGAGGTCAGCGCGGTGCTTGTGGATGAGCGCGTTGAAGGCCAGGCCGTCGCGCCAGGAGGTGGTGAAGTTGCGGATGTTGACGTTGTGGTAGCCGGCCGTCTTCATCTGGCACCAGAGCAGCAGCGCGTCCTTGGCCGAGCGCGTCTCCTTCGAGTCGGTCTCCTCGATCGTGATGTCTTGGATCTGGCGAGCAGTGGGCAGGTGGGTTAGCATACGGAAGGACCCTATAGCAGATACTGTATAAAGACGAAAATGTCTTGAATGGCGGAATGCCACTGAAGCACAAATGACGTGAAAATGTCTTGAACGGCGGAATACCACTGAAGCACAAATGACGTCAAAATATCAACCGGATCACCACGACGATAGCGAGTATTAACTATATCGCAAAGCTGCTCAATCCCAGCAGTGCAAGCGGAAAGCCACTGAAGCACAAACGACCTTGACACCATTGAACTCATCACCGTGAACCGAAATCCCCTGTTACGTCGGCCGGCGCCATAACACGTCGGTCGGCGCTGCAGCCGAGCACCTGAGGCGACACGTCCGACCGGCCGACACCGGGCCGCTTTTAACGGACGG
>JARBER010000009.1:0-18972 GCA_030265075.1 Balanus glandula | reverse complement strand
AACTCTGCACCAAGAAATGAGTCAATGACTCAAGAGGTTACTGTATCTTTGACAAAATCACTGGGCATATACAAATACTAAAATTGATTTGTTCACCACTCCAAAACTGTTGCAATGTGTCTGTTTCTTAAGTCCTAAAATTGTTCTCATTACTTGCCAAAACGTGCTTTGACAGGACAATGGGTCTTACTTTTAGAAGAAATGGGGTTACACAAAAATGCGAGAGTGGCGCCACTGGTCTTTAGTAATTACACTATGGTATTACGTCGGCATATTTAAATACCATTATGATGAAAAAGGACGCCAATTCGAAATATGTTTTACAAAATTTTATTGAAATGCCAGAGACAAAACAATCATATCAGGTCATTAGAGGTTAAAATATCGGTGGACACAATTACTATCATCTGTTAACACATTGACCTGTCACGGTAAATCATAACTAAGAAGGGCGAATCACTCTTGTTGTGCATGCAAAATGCACATTCGCATTTGCACATTGCTTCGCTGTATTTATATATAAGCCGTTTTGACGATAGAGTCTTGCGCTGAGGATACCTAACATAAACCAGATTTGTAAGGCTCTGATCTTTTTGCAAATAAGCTGCATTAATTCTGAAATCATAATATCTAAGGGAAACAAACAACTGCTCTTAGTGGAACCAATTTCAAATTTGTAATAAAGAAAACTAAAACTCACACTGAAAATGACCTTATAGAAAGATTTTGACGCACTGATTTTGCGAATCATAACATCAAAGAGAGACAACGAACTGTTCTAAGTCATACCTTTTGTATAAGACGCCGGTTTTAGCGCTCATGGTTAAAACATTCAGCTACCTAAAACGCCCAAGCTGGCGCGGTACGGAAATTCCTGTACCAAAGTCTGGGCAGAAACTCCTGAACATAACTCCGCAGTTTAGCATGTTCCTTGATTATAACGCCCAGCTTAACGCGCTCTAAGCCATCATGTCGCTTACTCCTGCCGGCTTGACATGCGTTGCACAGTACAGTGCAAATGTACCGTCAACTTCCTCTCGGTATCACCTCTCTGTGCTGCACGGCTAAAATCCAACGCAATTAAAACAGCCCTTGTGCCCGTTATCAAAAGCTTCAAATGTAGATCGGAGATGCGGGCGATATAAGGCTCGTCGGCTACGCACTTGAAAGGATATGTTTGGAGAACATCCATGAGTTTGAAAGTTGAAACGTTCGCTTCTAGCAACGCACAATACCGTATGCGTGAGAAAACAATGTTGAGGCCGCTAACGACGAGTTATTGTATTCAATAAACAATTACCGCACTCAAGTTATGTGATATGACGTCCATAAGTAGTGCCACCTAGGACAGGGATATGCTTCAAGATATGCGGTAGTGCGGTACCTACAGCATAACTCCAGGCACTCAGTAGGTACAAGTGCCATCCGGTGACAGGAGTATGCCTCGAGCTATGCGGAACAACATAACTCCAGGCGCCTAATACTTAACACTTAACTAGACGGCGCTTATAACGCCCACCTTGTGACCGAGCATTGCTGGGTGTTATAAGCGACGGCAGCTCCATTTAAAGTTCCTATTAATTATTATGGCCACAGAATCAGCGATGAGAGGCATGTGTTATGTGATTATCACCTAAGGTACTTGTTGAACACAATTATTTATCCTTCACTGTCTTAGTAGCTTTTTCTTTGCAGAAATTCGTTGGCTAATAACTAATAATAATTTTTTCTTGACAAAATATGTTAAGATATAGCTAACGATGAAACATTTTGATTTCAAAACTCCTCAGGCGATAATCAGATCCCATATATGAAATATGCTTATCAATTGAGATCAATTATTTGCGATCTGATTATCAACTGAGACCTGAGTAGTGAGTACTGAGGTATGTCAAGGTATATCAAGTCTTTCTTTTGTTGTTTTGTTCCCATACCTATTAGACACAGATATAGCACCCATTGGTTAAAACGACCGGAAATGCTCAGTTGGTGGGCGCTATGAATGTTGTCCACTGCACAAATGTCAATTTTTTTACAATTTTGACTGACACTGAAGTCCATGAATCATGTTAAATTAATATTATAGGCAGATCTCGACGCGTCGATTCTGAGTTCTGCCAATATACGGTTATTATTAGCGTGATATATGATATCAACAAAAAAATGAAACTTTTTAATCGGTATGACTAAAAAACGGTTCGTTGTCCTCCTTAAATATTATGAATTTCAGAATCATCACGACGAGATTTGTCTATTTAATTATTTTTAGTGTGATGAATTGTATAGAACAAAATTTTGATTATCTATAACTGTTATAACTAAAAAATGATTCGTTGTACCTCTTAAATCTTGACGTGCTGATTCTAAAAAGAATAACCATTATGTGTGTGAACGTTTTCACATTGACCTATAGTGTCAACGAACGCCCATGCGAATGTGAATGCGAGTATCATGCAACTAACTACATATGTGTAGGAAATGATCAGATACAAACTTCTAAGCAAATACAAGCTTCCATTAAGTCACTTTCGACCTTACAAAACAAATTTAGACCAAACTTTACCATGCTGAATGACGATGTAAAAACGAAAAAAAAACGCCAATATTTCCCGAAGCATTGGGGTAGCCCTGCAGCCCTTATTGGCATGGCTCAACTCAGCATTGGGGTGGCTCGGGCTATACAAAAGAGATACCTATAAGTTCCACCTCCCCAAGTGGGCGCGGTTTTAAGCTGGAATAAGTGTGAAACAACTAAATAATAACAATATCCAAACCAAATTTCAAAACAATATCACTATGTTTGGCTGAGTGATGGCTTTTTAAGTGTAGAAAACTCATCGCGTCATTTTGTATTTGCTTCTCCAGAAATCCTTAAATATCTCGGGAACTATGATAGCTCGCAACAAAGGGCCTAGACCTGGTAGTTTCCTTGACTGAGCCGCGATAGAGTGCACCAGAGGTTGTTGGCTGGTCGGTCTGGTGCCGGCAGCGTCTGCCTACTACGGGCACTGAGGCTGGTAGGAGTCGCGTAGCTGACACAGCGCGTCATACTTATTAGAACAAGGGTTGTCTCCCCAGGCTCCCCCGTGGAGCTCGGCGCAGTGTTCATTTCCTCCATAGTTGTCCGGCTGGTTGGCTGCCCACCAGGCTGCGTTGGCCGGCACTGGCCCGCTGAGCCCGTCCGCCGCGACGAATGTCCCCTCGATGGCGACATCGGTAGCGCCAATAAAGACGGCAGAAATATCTGCAGCCATGTCCAGTGCGCACTGGTTCTCGGCCTCTGAGCGGGGGACGGCCAGGTGGGCGCCGAGCTGGTCACAGGCCGCCGCCGCGTCCGCGTAGGTAAGCTGTTGGTTCAGGAGGGCCAGGCAGCGGCCAGCACAGAGGCTGAAGCCGGCCGGACAGGCGCAGGGCGACGATGTAGTGGCTGAAACAAACAGGCAAACATACGTTAAAGCAGGGACGTCGCCACCATCAGCAGCATTTGTGAAAGAGTGTAGACGTCATCAGTACCTATGTCTTAATACCTAAGGGCTTATTACTTAATACTAAGGGCTTATTTTTTACAGATGTAAAATTTAACTCGAATATCTTTTTAATTGGACCGCTTTGGCTGTTTTAGCTTATAATAAACTTATTTTTAGAGCCCAGCACGTAAAATGGCTAACTCAACTCAAGCCTAATGTTAAGGTGGGATAGTCCCTTTAACTCTTCAGTCGAGCAAGCTGGGCAGTGGGCACTGCTGCACTGGAACAGCTTCCGGATGTCGATTTCCGTAGTCCGCGTCTTTGGGTTAACGCCAGTCGACATCTTCAGGCTTTGGCAGCCTAGCTTAAACATGTAGTACGTTCAAAGTAATATTTTATTAAGTGAGTGAGATCTGCGGCCAGTAATTCCTTCCACCACCAAGAAAACATATATTGTAACCAGTCACCAGACACACATGATGTGATTAACTTTCCCATATCGAAATATGTGTTGATATTGCATGATCGCGCGAAGCGGAGCAAAAATTTCCAGTTTTTTCTGTATAAAGTAAAGAAATTGCTGACAACATATTTTTGAAAAACGAAAGAAAAAGGCAAAACTTCGTCCCCGTTGGAACAAGTAGAAGACTCAAAAAGGGACGGGTACGGTGCCGCCGCCCCCCCCCCCCGCCGTTCCTAACGCCTATACAGATTTCAGATATACATTTTCATATCATCGTGCTTCACATGGTAGTAAACATAGAGTTCAGTGTAGGAAGCCCATACCCCGATTATACACATTAAACAGTAAAACGGTGAGGCGAAATGCATTATGACGGACGTCATTAGCTTTATACTCTAGCGTCCAGGCCGCTCAGCCAATTGGTCCACGTGATATGTTGCACACTGGCAGGAAGATCCATCAGCATTACATTTATAGTGTAAAATGTACAGTTTATAAGCTTTAATCTGCAGTGTATAGGGCATTGAGTGGTACTGTCTTGACGCCTTAGGTTAGTTGGAGACGTTACAAGAACTCATACAAGTTTGAAAGTTATATTCTAGGCAGGATTTGCATTTCATCTTCTTTTCCTTTATGTTCAGGGGCGACGTCACGGATTTTTGCCAGGGGTGGCAAAATTGACTGAGTAGGTAAACACATATCCCTCTACCGGAAAGAAGGTCGCGAAAGTAAAGAAAGCTTATAGACCTCGCAACAAGCAAGATCAAAACCCAGCGGCAGCAAAATATGTGCTATTTTGGTGTTGCTAAAAACCTGATGATTCGCAAGTTTTTGATTTTTGTTTACACATTTAGTTTATTACTGGACCCATGTCCCATACACTGATACTAGCAACTCATAATTAGATCAGTGCATATCGCGTTTGTTTAGACGATAGGCATGCATCTTGGGTCGCGTTTTTTCGGACGGGAATATAAAAAAAAAACGCCTACTAGTTTGTTTTGCAAAAATGTATGGAGCAGCTTGAATGTTGTGATATGCGGACTTGAAGTATCGAATCAAGTGTAACTATTTTATACACACTGCCTCACTAGTGGTCCCAGGCGGCAAACAACTGCAAAAATCTAGGGTTTAGTGCGAGCCCAGATAAACCGCAGCGAATCACCGGAATGACTGAACAGTGCCGATATATAACATATTCAGGGTCGCTTCCTCACTTAGACGTATTTCTTTTATATTTTGAACTTAATGTCCACATATTTGATCCACTTAACTATTGTTTTATTTATATTGTTGTAATGCAATGCTACCTTACAATGAATTACATACAAAAAACAAACAAACACCAAATCAGACATTACTTTTGAATGCTTTCACAGGCCTTGCGTAAAGGTAAACAAATGCATCGAACACAATTTATAAAAAATATCTGTAAATAAATCCTTCGTTTTCATACGCAAATAAATGTCTAAGAAAGATGTGTCCCCCAGTGTCCCTGGGGGCCACGCAACTCCGGGTAGAATTGGCAGCTGCATGGACCAACATTGTAGCCCGGGGATACCAAGTGGGTAAGGTAGCACCAAAATACCATACATCTCCAAAACACTTCAACTTGTGCCCGAACATGAAGTTTTTATTTCATTTGCCCTTGTGACTGATCGCATGCTCACAAGCCGACAGAGATATCGCACTTGCATGTACGGCTGATATTCATCCAGCTGGTACGGAAACCAGAAAGTGAAATATAGCGAATTGTAATTAGTGTCCCACTTAGTACTGCTGACAAGGATGCAGTGCCTATGATAAGGAAAAGTCAGTAGTTGTGCAAATAGGACAAGTATTTCCATTTCACAAAGGTAAAAAGACTTAATCAATAAGCTTAAAAAGTGCATCATTGAACCGTGTTTGGCTGTATTTCAACGCCAGCATTACCGGTCAGGAAGATCCTCTGCTAAGCTTAATGCAATTCATTTTCCGATGTGTGTTTCCTTGTGTAATCACGGAAAGACATTGCGTAAGTTGCTTGTGTAAGCAATTGCAAAACAAATTATCGAACGAAACATCTCAATATCCCAACCATGGTAGGTATGTACATTAGGGTGTGTCGCTAGTCAAGACTCAAAACGGCCCTATGATATTCTTTTGCCCTGAGGACCCAAAAGAACGATGTTGAAGTTCGTTTTCTCCAATTCGCTAAACAAGAGCGGCGCGGAGCACAAGAAGTTTGCCCTATCTCGATACATTAGCGACACCAGCGCCGCCCTGGTGGTGGAAGCATGTACTAAGCTACACACACTCTTTCTTAAGGACGCTGCGGCTTTCCAATTTTAGTCAGGATCACAGGTTAAAGTCTAATGTAATCACTACCCATTATACATTATTTAGAGCAAATATTAGCATATACTCATAATCAAACTCACTTCATTTAGTGTTAGAGAATAGAATGCCACGTACAAGTGTAATTAATGTATGTATATAATGCTAGCTGTAAATGTAGGTCATTGGTCAATGCACCATGCAACTCAACTATGATATGCAGAGCGGGTATAACATGCGGAGCGGAGCGGACCAGAACAAAATAAAGTAGTATCAAGTATAAAAATATTGACATTGTATGTAGTAATGACAAAAACATCACACATATTCGACGGCGCGCGGGACAGGGCACGGTGAAAAATGCTACTGACTTGTAATGTTTGTATTGTAACTGTTCGGTGGTCGGCGGTCTCGTATTGCCCCTGCTGTGCTGTTGGTGACAGAGTCAGAGACAGAAAGCCCACGACGTTACTTATCTCCAAGCACACCAGCTGAGCCCTTGTCACCATCTTCATAGGGCGCTCCACCGTCACCCCACAACCGTGTAGGCTTCGACTTGAAGCGGCGCTCTGATGACTGACGAGGCTCGTTAGCTTCTCATCACGAAGCTCAGACGTGAGTGGCTGTTCACTCACGAGCTCCGTCTTCTAGCTTGGTGTTTCTCAATCACTAGATCCGTATAACTAGTTGGTTACTGAAAACGTCTACGGGCGGGCTCCTTGCTAATTCTTTGCTGGTACACAGGCACCATATTATCTGTCATTCGCTGTGTTCTTAAACGATAATCTTCTCCCTCATAATCTAGCCAGCCAGCACTAATAATTTATCAAGTCAGCACCAAAAGAAGACGCGCACAGTCTGGGAAAGCATATATACCCAGCCTGACGAGCCACCACAGCTAGCAGCGTCGTCTCCGGGTGCACCCGGAATAGACGTTATAGCGCTGCAGCTGGGACAGCAGAACCCGTGACGGCTGCAAATGTAGATATTGTAGCTGAGTCCTTGCACCGTGCACGCAGCCGTTGTGCCTATGGATGTAAACCGGAAACCCACCCCGGTGTTTCACTGATCAGACACATGATCTCTGGGGATGCATTAGCGATTTATGTATGGAAAAGGCACGCTCCCAGTGCGTTTATACGTTATTTATGAGTGCCGGAAGAGCAAACCAAAAATCCGCCAATACACTTTCTACTCCATAGTTATCCGATTCCAGTCATTGCCTATGCTGCGACCAGCATCGCAGAGTTTTTCAACTGGGAGACAGATGTGATGAGTGAACAGGGCAGCCTCCCACTTCAGAACTCCGTGACCAGAAGCTGATGACTAATGAGCCTTGTCAGTGGTCAGCCGTCGGCGTGCCGCTTCGAGTCGAGGTGCGTGCGGCTGCGGCGTGGCGGAGCGCCCTATGAAGGTGTGACAGACGCTGTCCCCGTGCTTGCGGAGTAACAGCAGAGTCATTTAATCTGCCTCTGGCTCTGTCACTCTCACTATCCGGAGAGGCTAGACGCGACCGCTGATCAGCGAACATTACTGATAAAAATCATGCATAACCAGCGGTTGTTTGTAAGGTGAGCAGAACGTCAGATGCCTATTTATTATAAATCTTTTCAGTCACATCCGCTAGTTAGTTATAGCACAATGTTCCCCAAACAGTGTTTTGAGCAGTCAAATTCGGAGAAATTAAGATTTCCTCGGCAATTAAATTGGAAGTGTCTATATGTTACGAAAGCTATATGTCACATATGTATATATTGTTAATAGGCATAATTGATAATGTACAAATGTTCATAATAATCTGATATGCACATTATAGTGGAGCTACATGGTGTGTTAATGAATATCCAAAGCTCGCATTTAACGCAGATATGTACTTTGCACAAGCGAAAATAGCATTACATTCTCTAGCATCAAAGGATGTTAATTGCAACATTAATATGCAATATTTTAGCTCTATATGGAATGTAAAGCGCTGTGATAAAGTCAGACTTTGTTCTGCGGTCCTTACTGCAAATGGAGAGTCGCAGTGTCACTCAGAATGAAGGTGTGTACGTTAGTACCAACTTCCCCACCAGGGCGGCGCTGATGTCGTAATGTATTGAGATAGGACGAACTTCTCGAGCTCCGCGCCGCTCTTGTTTAGCGAGTTGGGGAAAACGAACATCGGCATCTTTCTTCTGTGTTCCCAGGGCAAAAGAAAATCATAGGACCGTTTTGATTCTGGAAAATTAATATCAATATGACACACCCTAGTGTAGAGTATTTAGGTCGCATCAAATTTTCGATGATACAGTGGGATGCATTAGCGATTCAGGCATCAGGCTGTGACTAATTTAAGTTTTAGTGATAATTTGGGTTTTGTGCAGCATCCTAGCATTGCTTTAAAGCCAGGGTGCAGGGTGAAAAATTCATACTGGAAATCAGCAAAAAGAGTGAAAAATGACATTTGCTGAGATGTCAAGATTTTGGCTACTTTAATTGCTGTTGAATGGTCAGGTAAAGCCATTTTCAAATGATTATTTCAAATATAATATTTGCATTTTATAGTTAGCGATGACTATACTAATACATACAAGTCATAGTTATCCTTTCCAAACAAATACAAAAACATGTAACAAAAAACCATAATAATCTGAAGATTAGCCCATAAACTTTTTCTACAAATGTTTAATTCAGATATAGTATACATATTGATGATAAAATTTATAAATTTGCCTAAATTGAAGATAAAAACTTGATATGCTACCACAACAGAGCCTAAGCCTGCCAGTCACAAGAAGTTGATACCCCTGCTCTGGACTGGATCAAGTTCTTGCAACTTTGTCAGCCAACTCACTTAACTTCTTGATACCATGCCAGAAATGAGACAACATTGATCAGATGAGGCCTATGAGACAAAATTCAAAGTGAGTTTTTTTTAACCAATATGAGATGAATAGTATTGTGGTCAACTGGCCTGGGGACTGGCAGTGGCAGCAGCACAGCTTCTGGTGACCCTATTGATGATGATGACTTGGGCTTTAGGGCGCCTCAACAATTGAGTTATATGGTGCCCATGGTGACCCTATTGCAACTTCAGGAAGATGCAGTGGGAAGTTATACATAAAGTCCCCACCTGGAGACCACTGGCAGTTATTAATGATTGATTCTGACAGCTTCTGATCAGGGGAAGGTGGTGTCAGCCAAGCCAAACTGCTGGTTCTGCTGCTCACTGCTGATGGGCATGGTCACACAGACTATGGAGCCTGAGGCTAGTGGCAGCACAGGAGAGGCTTGTGTCGACCCTGGCTGCCCACAATTTATCAAGATTTTGAATCCTCAGGAGGTGTCAAGATCTTGATACTTTTCCTTGTGTTCCCAACTGAGATGCTATAATCCCAGCCATCATAAGACATATCATGCTATCAGAATTCCTATCATCATTCATATTCCTATCATCAGACATATCATGTTATCAGAATGTGTAAAATATGTCAGTATTGTCTGCATTCTGATAGTATGACATGTGATATTTTGACATGTCAGGAGACCACACTCTTACCATACTGAAAGCAAGTAAATGCTATCCGACACAAAAGGCAATAAAGCAAATACGGGTATTAATTGAAATGAATTGAAGACAATGCTGCAATATTATAAATAACAAGTACTCACCTGAGTAATAGAGAAATCCCAAACTCCCTGGTCTGGCAAGCACTCCACCAAGGCAACACCAACAACAAATATGTAGAGCAGGGCAATATTGAGATGCATATTTCCTCAGAACGATGTTTTTCAAGGTAACTTGATATGCTCTTCAAGACTACACCGATCAAAATTGAGTTTTGTGACTCTTAATTAATATTCTTCCTTGCATTTAATTCATTGAGGTGATGACTAATGGTGCCGTGGAAACGCTAGATTGAGATAGCCGAGTGTCAGAGGCAGTGTCGCACAGCGAATACTGAGACCCTCTAAGTAGGTAACACGGACACTATGCTGAACCACGATTGTATGAAACAAATTTAATTTTAAACCAACAATATGTATATTCTATATTTCAAATTTAAACCCGCACGCACTGGCATTAGACGCCGCCCCAAACAAAACAACAAAATGCGCAGCGACAAATTGAGTGCGCAATTTTGAGTCTGTTTGCGCCAGAACTGTGTATTGTCCATTTGCTTCCAAATCCACGCAATAGGAAAGCTTCCATATACACAGGTGAAGGATTTACCTACGCAGAAATGATCACGGCCATCCCCTTTGTGGCCGAACAATCAACAATGTTTTTAATAATCTATTTAATCCATTTTTGTATGGACGAATTACGTGCCTGATATACCAGGACACGATCCGCCCCGCTCGGCGCCCACATACGTCAACTGACCTTGCATGCAACCGCTGCCACCGACCGCAGGCCATCCTAGTCGCAGTCATGAGCAAATTGCGATCACCGAAGCAACTCGAACTAGGATTGCCACTATCGAGATAAATCAGACATCCAGCGCTCTCCCACTCAGCTGCCGAGGCGGATGCAACTAAGTTCAATCATCAATCGCAGCATCTGCATCATAGCCTTGCTACTTCTTAGACGTTTTTAAAAGCCAAACGCAACCAGACGGAGAGCCTAACGCATCGTAAGGTCGATCAGTTTGGTCCCTACAATTGTTTAGAGACGACTGAACTTTTGTGTTCGCTCGCCCGTTATCAAAATATACCCCTAGTTTTTCCGCGCATACAACCCAAAGGCTGGCAATGGCGAATCTTAAAAGAGTGGTGGGGAGACAGGACGTTTATTGTGACGATTAGATCTCCACGTAAAGGGCCACTTTCCAGGGGTGGAGCCCAGGTTACAGGGGACAAACGTCTGCCCCCGCCTGACCGTGTAATGCGATCCAATCCACGTACAGCGCGCACACCACCGCGCGCCTGTATTAGCTGCCTACTCCTACTTCACGGCACAGAAGACACACAGCATCGGCAAGCTACCTCTCACCGGACATGCTAGTCATGGCAAACACAGTAGGATAAAGCATAACACGCGCCGCGCCCGTGCCCACACCTGGACACCGCGCACGCAAATTAGATCACATACCCCGTCGATCCCGTTACACACACGTCCACATTCCGAGGAGCACCACTTGTTCAGTCTCTCGTGCTGCTGTGCCGCCAGGCCCCGGTCTGAGGAGGGGCTGGGCGGGGGGGGGGGAGGCTCTGCCTCTGCCACCGCCGCCGCCGCCTGTCTGTCTGTCTGTCCGCTCCCCTACACCCGGCCGGCGCTCCAGGGAGCACGAGTAGGCACCAGCGGGCACAACCGAGCACCAGCGGGCACCAGCGAGCACCACTGACCACCAGCGGGCACCAGCGAACACCAGCGCTCCCGGCCGGCCGGCCAGCGAGGTCCGTCCGGAGCCGCGCGGCCCGCACAGCCGAGTCCGCCGCGCCCCTCGGTCCGCGTTCACCACCCACATATCACAGATGCGCACCTCACCTCACCTCACCTCCCTCAGCTTCCCACTCAGCTGGGCGGTTCGGCGGCAACCGCCACTCCGCCCCCGTCCTTGTGCCGGTCCACGGCGCTGAGACACTGCTGCGCCAGGAACACCAGGTAGGACGCCTGGTCGCCGCTCTGCGCCACCAGCCGCAGCAGGCGCGCGCCCCCCTCCTCCTCCACCATGCGGCCGTACCGCTCGGGCACCGCCTGCGTCAGGTTCGCCAGCGCCCAGGCCGCCCACAGCTGGCTCTCGGGCACGTCGCAGCGCAGCAGCCGGATGATGGGCGCCAGGCTGCGGTAGTTGATGCTGCGCTCGGCGGCCACGTTCCAGCCGCGGATCGCGCGCTCCAGGCGGGCGGTGACCTCGACACAGCTGGGTTCCGGCAGCAGCCACGCGCCCGGCCCGTCCGACAGCATGTTGGAGAGGACCCCGGCTGCGTGGTAGCTGATCTCCAGGTCGGCTGACGAGTAGTTCAGCAGGCGCAGGAACGTCTCCACCGTGTCCTTGGTCATGAAGTGCGAGCGCAGGTGCGGCACCTCGGCAATGTTGCCCACCAGGCCCATCATGTTCCGCACCAGGTCGCCAGAGTCCGTCTTGAACTCGGACAGACACTGCGCGAACAGGCGCATGCCGCGGTTGTCCAGAAACAGCGCGCAGTTCTCGGGCGTCTCGTCCGTGACGTTCCACAGGCAGGACCAGAGGAAGCGCATCACCTCGTCGCAGTTGTGGTCCTGCCAGCGCGCGTGGATGGCCTTGAGCAGCATCTTGACGAGGCCCCGCTCCCCCACCATCACCTTCCGGCGGCCGTCCACGTCGCAGCACGTCTTGTTCAGCAGGAAGATGAGCACGCGCTCGACGAAGTTGTCGCGCTCGCTCAGCACGCCGCTCAGCATGTGGCTGAGCGTGTCCAGGAAGCCCTCGAAGCAGAACATCATCTCGCGCGGCACGTCGAAGTTCATCAGGATGATGGCGATGAAGTGGCGCAGGCGGATCGACTTGCGGTGCAGCGCCACCGAGCGGAACAGCTGGCGCAGCACGCGCTGTCGCTCGACCTCCGTCAGCGCCGCCTGCCAGACGCGGCTCGACGTCACCGTCTGGATGATGGCGCCACAGCGCAGGTGGATCTCCTTGTAGAAGGGGAAGTCCTCCATGGCGTCGAGCGCCAGGTGCAGCATCTCCTGCCAGCGGCGCACGCCGTTGTTCATCTGCAGCAGCATGCCGAGCTGCTCCAGCACGTCGGACACCATGAACACGTGGCGGCGGTGAGCGGCGGCCGTCAGCAGCAGCTGCGTCTCGCCAATGTCGCCGGCCACGCGCAGCGCCGGGATGTGCTGCCGCTGTGACGCGTTGCAGCCGTACACCCCGAGGAACTTGAGCGGCCGCTTGACGCGGCTGCCGAGGCCGACGATGTCGCAGAGCAGGTGCGGCTCGTCGCCGACGCAGCGGTGCACCCCCGGCCCGGCCAGCTGCGTGCCGGAGATGTCGAGGTACTCGAGCCGCGGCAGGCCGCGCACCAGGTGATCCAGCAGCTGGTCGGGGTCCGCCGGGGAGCGACGATGCCGCGCCACTGCCGGTGGCGACGAGATGTCCAGGTGCTTCAGCTCATACAACCCAGCCAGCCGCTCCAGCCCCACCATGCTGACGTTGTGAAACACGAGCGCCACGAGCCGCGGCATGCGCCTCGCGAAACTGACGTCCACATCTGTGTAGATGTTGCTCAGCTCGAGGTGGGTGAGCAGCGGGAAGCCGCGCATGAGGCCCTCCAGGTAGTCCTGGCCGGGCACGAAGCGCACCGCCGCCGAGCCGATCAGCGTGAAGGAGCGCAGCAGCGGGCAGGGCACGAGCGCCGGCAGCTCGGCGCCCGCCGGCTTCTCCAGCTCCCCGGCCCGCAGCGCCGCGTCCACGAACATGGGCGTCGGCGCCGAGCGACCGCTGACGCTCAGCACGCGCAGGTGGCCGCACCGCTCCCGGAACGACGCCAGCGTGACGGCAGAGAACTCCACCGCCGAGTCGAAACGCAGCGTGCGCGGCCGGTCGGCCATCAGCCGGACGATCTGCGCCGCGTCCACCGGCAGGCCGCGCAGGTCGATCGTCTGCAGCCGCACCCGGCGCGTACGGCCGCCGTTATCGGCCAGCAGCGAGAGGAAGCCGTTCTGCGGCCGCAGGCGGCGGCACTCGGCCAGCAGCAGATCGGCCACCTCCTCGGTCAGCATGACGTACCGTGACACGCGCCAGCTGCTGTCCCAGGGGTGGTGTGAGCCGCGCGAGCCCAGCGCGCACGGGTGCTGCACCAGCACGCGCGCGGCCAGCACGGCCAGCGGCGTGGGCTCGACGGTGCGCGGCACCGGCAGCGCCATGGCAGCCACCAGGCGGCGCCTCGGCGATAGCGGCGGCCGCCTCTGTGACGGCTACGGATGCGGTGCCGGCGGCGACGGATGCGGTGCCGGCGGCGGCGGATGCGGTCCCGGCTAAGGATGCGGTGCCGGTGCCGGCGGAGGCGGCGGGTGGGGACGGCAGGCCCGGCCCGGGCTGCGGCGGCTGCTCAGACGTCACCACGCCGCTCCGCAAGTCCGTGGTGTTCTGAAATACACAAAACCGCAGTGTCAGGCGGTCTGCATCTCGAGGGTGTGTGCTGAAACTGTTGAAACTGAGACTGTGCTGAGCTGTAGCTTCGTCAGCAATGAGTGACCAATAATGAGCGACTCTTCATTGATCATTAACTACGAACCTACAATTAACGAAATATTCAAGAATATAATCATCAATTGAATTTATTCATTCACTTGTATATGTATTGATGTTATTGGTTATTTGAATTTCATCATCCCCAACATCCAAAATTTTGAGTGATTTAGAAGAGGAAAACTGACACTTTTCACACCAAAAATTGAATAAAAGCTTTCCATCGCTCATTGTTTAGCGATGGTGACATTTCTTTTATTATATACGATAGTGATATTTGTTTCTCAATAAGTAACTTGACCTTAAACAAAATTATCCTGTTTGAATATGGAATAATAACGTCACTGTTTAGCTACATAATTATGTTTTTAAAAAACTTTACACTGTAAAGGACATGACATTACAATAATCTTTTCCCGAGTTTTGACGACTTGAATGCAAACAAATGTGTGTGTTATCGCACAATCAGTAGGTACTCAACACTGCAAACAAGGCTTGTTAACTGCAAGTAGTTTTTCTTCCTGGATAAACAATCTCTTGAAGTGTCTGGCAATCAGCGGCGCGACTTGCATATACCGGGTGGGCAAAAAAAAAACGCGCCGAGTTTCGAGGCTCACTATTTGTTATTCGCGAATACGAAAGGGTTTCCAGTCTTCGAGAGAGGTAATCTGTGATTAGCCAGCCTATCCAGTATCCAGGAGGCAGGAACATTTGAACAAAAGAAGGGAAGTGATCGGTCTCGCACAGTGGCAAATGAAGAGGAGCTAGAGGAATCAGTATGCCCGTGTTTGCGTAGTTGTAATCCTATGGAGTACTCCGCGAGGAACGTCATCTCGGAAAAGCTCTACGACGGGCGGGAAGGGTTCACCTAAACTGCAGAGCTGAACAAAGTTATCAAGGATATATGGAAGGAAGCGTCGATGGAGATTATCCATTCCAGGATCGGACATCGAAAGTCGCGTTTGTTGGCGGCTGTCCGAGCTGAAGGTGGTCGGATCATTCAAGCTTGAAAATAAAAAAACGTCAAAAATATTTTTTTGACAAGGTTTAGAGAATGTCTAATAACAATTGAACTAAAAGTATGATTGACATGAAACTAGTATTGTTGAACGGAGAATAGATTGTTTTATAAGTGTACCAAGTATCATATTCCCACATATCACCAACACGAATCACCAACCTCTAAACTCGGCGCGTTTTTTTTTGCCCACCCGGTATTTTGCATCGATTCATAAGCTCTGCTGTGTCTATTTTTAGGTATGTGCCTGCACCAGCACCAGTGCTGTATTTATATGTTAGTTTTTACATTTACTGGTGGTTTTATCATATTCAAACCATTTATTTTAAAATGCCGCTGTGTTTTTATGCTACATATAGTTATTTGTGTTTTCTCATATTGTACCATTTTATTGTTAATTCGTATAATTTATTTACGTCATGACCTCAACCGTAACTGGGCCCTGTGGCTGTGGTTGTTCGCAATACAAATCAATACAATACCGATCCCCTTTTGCAATTTGAAAATTAAATTGCTTTACAACTGTTAAGAATGGAAAAATGCAGTTAGTCTTAAGAAATTTCCAGAACAGTCGCAGATAACGACTATCTCAGTTCAAAAATAATACCAGGATGAAACATTCCCACAAAGGCTTTGACTTTTTGTACCAACTTTGTGGTCATATGTGTATGAGTCATCAACATTTCCTGACTGCAAGGTAAAATCATTCATCTTACTCATTTGGCATCTGATACCGCATACGATACACCTTATCAGGGCAGGACATAATGCCTACGTGGCCGGATGGGGAGGGGAGGGGTGGGGGCTTGACATCCCCTAGCGTTTCGCCTCTAATTGAGTTGGAGCTTCGATTGAAACACGAGCGTGTTGCTTGTGATGAAAGAAAGCAGCTGATACTCGGGTTTAAGGTTCTGGGTCATTAGGTGATCTATGAGATTATGGCAATGAACCGGGTGTCATAAACTCGTAAATGTGTAAAGGCTGAACACTAATCGAGCTAAATTCGTGAATGAATATGCTTAACAATGCTAAGCTAAAGCCAAACTTGAGAACAGCGTCACAAAATTTAAAAAACTATCAGAGTTCAAAAGTCCCGGTTTGGTCGTCCCGGCGCCTTCCATCACGCGCTGGATGACAAAGGTAATCGTATACCACCAAACATTTGATGTTCCGGGACTAACCACAGCCCCTAGCCACGGAACTCTCTCTGCTGAGGCGGACTAGTGTCTGTACTCAGTGGTGGCCATGGCAACAACAGTCTTCGCCGGGCAACTATGGCACTCAACCAAGCCTCTCGTCCCGTTCCTCTTCGAAGACGGGATCCACGTGGTGACAAAGCGGGAGATATTACAGCGATGGAAGAAAAGAAAGGATCTGAGACCTCTCATCGTACCGATGCGGACCTGACCATCACTTCAGTCGCTAATTAGACATTCCTTGGCCAAATTTCGAAAGATAATCAGAGATCAATATCTCGGTGGAAACCATAAATCTCATGTTATGACGCCTCCGCATGTGCTCCTGAACACACATTCGGAAACCGTACAGCGTACAAGTTACAGGCATTGGTATTACGGGACAGCAGTTACGCCTGTCATGACCTTGAGAGTTAAGGAATAAGTCAAGGTCATGGGGTAGACTGTATCATATCTGTTTCAAAGAGTACTATGAGTCAAATTGTTCAAAAGTGGGATACTAAAGGTTTAATTGCAATCAGTTGATAAATAGCGAGTTAATTCCGAAAACCGAGAGGTGACATTCACCATCAACCAGGCGAGGGTCACAGGAGCATTGCAGTCCAACTTTAGAGTGTAAAACAAATACTTCCTGTGTAAGTTTACCAATGGAAACGCAATTCTTTTCTCGACCAATTACTTCTAAGACAAGTTTCATTGCAATCTTATCCATTTTGGCTCCCCTCCCCGGGTCTCCAAAAGTTGTTGACCTCTACGCAGAAAGTGACAAGTCGGACACAGTCTAGAACTCCACATCTGCTCATTTGAAATACGTTGTTGAGTAAAATATTGTTTGATACAGTGTTAAAACACTTCAAATTCAATACTTTTCTTACTGTGAGCCCTTAACATCACTCATATCATAACCAATAAACATATAGCTAAATCAAGCATCGATAGAGCAGAGGATAACGATTGACACTTGACATCCTAGTTTCCAAAGTTTCCTCGGAAAGAACGAAACAAATTATGACTTTTTTAAATTTGAATGGTGCCGTAAATGCCTTGTTATGTAGCGCCAAGGTGAAAAGTAGTAAATTTCGAACATTTCCACAGTGCATAAGTTTATTTTACACAAGATGTTTCAAATGAGCATACGCGAATATTTGTACCTACAACTTTTATGTTTGCCCTTCCGGGCCAAAAACCATGACTGGTGGAACGCAAACTTGTTTAACGTGTGACGTAACCTAGCCAGGTGACCTGACATGACATGACCCGAGGTCAACAAGTTCAGATAAGGTGAGTGATTGAAGTACGGAACATGAGTTAAAAACAGCGGCGCCCGCAGCGCGTTATCCTAAAAAGGAGGGAGCGTCTAAACTACCCTCTCCCAGGAACGCCCAGGATTAATATTAATATCACAGATAACTAAAGTAACAACAGTTAACTAAT
Organism: Balanus glandula; assembly: GCA_030265075.1. Taxonomy (NCBI): domain Eukaryota; kingdom Metazoa; phylum Arthropoda; class Thecostraca; order Balanomorpha; family Balanidae; genus Balanus; species Balanus glandula. The sequence goes on along the minus strand of JARBER010000009.1, from coordinate 919 downwards.
ATATGACATTACTAACCAATTACTAACCTTTACATCTAAATCAAAGTAATTATTCAGGAAAAATATTACAATACTTATTTTCATAACAATACGTTTACATATACCCCTATACAAATACAATTTTTACTCTGCGGGACCAGGTCATGCAGCGAAAGGTTCACCAATAAGAAGTATTGTCACCTGTCAAGATCCTCGCAAACGATACGACAGTATACAGAAGCGTCACCACATCAAATATCAGAGTCTTCCAGAGACGTGCGTGTCCTGACTGGTGGTCACAACGGAGGCAGCTGCCCTTCAACCACGACAAAGTCAATCCCCTACACCTGGACAGATGCAATGCCAGCCATGCGTACCACATGCAGGACATCAAGCTGATCCAGACGGCAGTGGAGAAGGAACTGGGGGTCCACATGGAGTACCACCTGAAGCTCCGAGAGCAGGCGCGGCTGCAGCCGTCTCCAAGCCGTCACGTATCCTCGCGGTCATCCGTCAATCATTCAGCGTCATCGACGAAACCACCCTGCCGCTGATAACGACGCCACTTTAAGTTCTTTGCGCAGTTATTTCCATCGGCGCCTCCAGCGGCAGGTATCAACGGTTTCAACGAGAAACTCCACAGAAACGGAACACATGACATGTTCACCACCCACTTAAATATTTGAAGAAGAAGAAAGGAGAACTTGAAGTTCAGATCAGTGAAACCAAATGATATTTCTAAAACTCATACTTTATATGTAGGTGTAAGTAACGCCCGGTCCTGACCGCACACGTCAGTGTCGTCCCGGCTCCGTTTACGTAACCCTAGCCCGTCCAGACAATGGCCCGGAACCCTTCGATCACGTTTAAATTGCCTCCAGCTATCCCCAGGTAGCCGGTCCTGACGGGTGCGGTGAGGACCGGGGACCGTTGGGGCGGC